>PVJO010013992.1:0-49700 GCA_004026905.1 Hystrix cristata
ATATAAATGGGGAGAGGGCATATGCCAGAGGTAGAGTGCTCAGTAAGAGTATCTCCGGAGGCAGGAGGTGGGGTGAAAAGGGAGGGAGTGAGACACAGAGGCAGAGAGAGACATAGAGGGTGGCAAAGAGAGGCAAGGAGAGACTGGAAAAGCCCTGGACCCTTCAAGCTCGCCTTGGGCAGGACACTGGTCTGGAGTTGGGGCGGGAAGTCGGAATGATGTACTCCTGATCATTTCCTGCCGGGACCCTGATCCCAAGTGACAGAAACCTGCCCTGTACACTCTCTGGACAGCTCTCACTCCAGTTATATAAGTGGCACCATTCTAAACCCAGAGGATAATCAGATCAGAAGAGCCCTAGCCTGTCCCTCCCCCATGGCACCGTGCCTGGCACAGGCAGAGGCACATATAAGTCTGAGCTCTTGAGTGTCCATTGCAGGAAAGATGCTCTGGGCCCCAGGAGCCATGACCTGTATCCTTCTTTTAAAGTTCTTCCTACTTCTGGCCCTCCCAGCCACCTCCCAAGGCATTCGCCTCGGCCCCACATCTCACCTGCGTTACTCCAGGTTCCTAGACCCTTCCAATGTCATTTTCCTGCGCTGGGACTTTGATCTGAAGACTGAGGTCATTGTTTTTGAGCTCCAGGTTCAGACAGCTGGCTGGGTAGGTGTGGGTATCACAAATCGGTACACCATCGTCGGAGGCGACCTGGTCATCGGCGGAGTACTGCCTGATGGCAATGTCTATTTCTCGGTAAGTTTGGAGGTGGCTCCCTTCCAAAGATGAGATCCTTTGTTGGGTAGAGGATTTCTTCATGTGCAGAGAGGATTCATATTCTCTAAACTTACCCAAGCACACCCCAAGAACTCCACCTGAGTGCTGATCGCTCCTTACAGAAATGGTCCAACAGTAGAGTTTGTGACCTGTATCTTCTAGACCACATGTCTCCAACGTGCTAAGAGAATGGGACCTTCAGACTGCACCACTTACTTACTAATAGCACATTAAATGCAGGTCACTGGGGAAAATTCAAAGCTGCGGGAGACACAGTCTCCATCCGCTGTTTGCTTTAAGGTCAATCAGGTAAACTGCAACATGACATCATCCAAACACAGCAGCAGCCACAGCAGCAGCAGTATCACTAGCTTAAATACTATAAACTTTTCATAAACTGGGTATTACCCAAATTTTTTGCATTCCAGACTTCATGGCATCACCATGAAGTGGATTATTATGATTTACATGTTGCAGGTGAAGAAGTAATTCAACCATCTCTCTGTCTCACCTCGTTTAGCTGTCAATCACTGTTCTGAAACACAAACAGGGAAATGTCAATTAACAGTACCAGGTGACATACGTTAAGAGCCACACTAGAAAGGGTGACTGACATAGACCATTTGGAAATTAAATGAGCTTTCAAGGCTGAGCATGCAGGAGCATTAGGGTCAGTAGAGATGAGATCTGAAATGGAGGAATAGAACCTGTCAGGAGGTGGAATTCCATCAGACACGGTCTGTCTTCCCAGAGAATCTGCTCCCTGGTGCTGTGTGCTGACCTAGGAGGAAATTATATAATAAAGCAAACCTCAGCCTTGCCACTTTACCATCCTGGGCACTTAAAGAGACACTTTCTGTCCTCCTGCATGATCTTTTGTGCTCCTGGTTCTCACTTGACCTCACTGGACACCAGGATCAGCACCTTGTGGACGAAGACACTCTAGAGGAGGATGGGAGTCAGGATGCCGAGCTGCTGGGGCTGACAGAAGACGCTGCCTATACCACCATGCGCTTTTCCAGGCCCTTCCGCTCCTGCGATCTTCATGACAAGGACATTACGGTAAAATAAGGAGGGGAGAAAAGCACTTAGTCACAGCAGAGTTCCCTTCTGGGGAAGCAGAATCGCCCCCAATTACAGAGCCAGTCACAGTTCCTGGGGCTTCCATCACTCTCAGCCCTCTCTAAGGATTCAGTGCCCGTCCCAGCCTCCCCCGAAGAACCCTGCCTAACTACCTTGCATTGAAGGTGTTGGAATTTCAATGTGTGGCTCAGCTCTCTCATTTCACAGTAAGGACACAGGCATAGAGAGTGTGAGTGGGAGTGGGACTTACCAGCATACTCGTTTTGGAGGCAGGAATGGAACCAGACTAGCCCTGTCTCTTCCCACTGTGTAGACATAAGTGGCTTGTGTAGGAACTTGGATGCAGGTACGCACAAAATGCCACTCCGGGGTGGCATCCCTCACTGCCCATGGTGTCCCCAGAGTGACACAATGCGAGTCCTGACTGCCTATGGCCTGGATGACACGCTGAAGCTGAGCCGGGACCGTACTTTTGTCAAGTCCATCTTCTTGCTACAAATATTCCACCCTGACGATCTGGATTTCCCCGCAGACACCATGGTCCATGACCTGGAGATCACTGATGTAAGACCTCCCCACCCACCCACCTGCCTCAAACAACAGGACCTCCCTCCTGTTGCACCCACTTACTGTGACTCCTCTCACTCCCAAGCTAGCCTTAAAATGAACCCTTCCCCCTGCTTTTTGGAGATCCCCGCGCCCCATCCCACTCAGCTTCTGTGCACCCTCCCCAGTTCCTCATTCCAGAGGATGATACCACCTATGCTTGCACCTTTCTCCCTCTCCCCATCGTCAGCGAGAAGCATCACATCTTCAAGGTACGTGAACCGCGTGGCGGAGGCTGCCAACACGGGGAAGGCCCTGGAACAGAGCACAGGGCATGCTGGACTAAAGGATGGTGCTCAGGAAATTGCTGAGAGGAAGCACAGAGAAGTAGCTGGGGAAATAGGAGCCAGGCGGGAGTCTGGTGGGGGTGGTAGTTACATAATATCTAAAACTCAGGACTATAACTGCCAGCATTATTTCATTCAAGCTTCAAAATGCAACAGGAAACTTTTGGACAGAGGTTACTGGTTAATAAATGTTTGCAAAGAACAAAGTCTGAGCCTCCCACTCTGGCCCCAGCATTTTGTTCTCTTAGCCCAGGAGGAGGTAATGGCAAGGAGGGGCTGTGACCACAAGCTGTTCAGGAAGTGGGTGCACTCTGGCTACAGTGAACTCAAATTTGACCATTTCATTTCACATTTGAGCAATTTCAATTTTGCCCAAGTACATAAAAATACAATCTTATAATAAGTCTCAAATGTGTGAGAGCCAATTTTTTTAATAAAGAAAATCCAAAAAAGTTATGAACACATGCACAAAGGTCATGAAATAATTGAGATTAGCTTGGAATGTCCCCAGCTAGATTTAGCACTATTTAAATTGCTTTCAGGATAGAGGTTTTAAGGAGTGGGAGTTGAAATAACAGTCAAACAGAGCTGGGCAAAATGGTAGCTTGGGGAAAAGAAACAGAGAAAGGAAATAGAAGAGACAGAAATGGAGAGAAGTGGGGAATTGCATAGTTTTATTTGGGGAAGGAATGGGAGAATGAGGAGTTGACATAGAAAATCTTGACTCCACTCTACCCTCCTTTCCCTGTCCAGTTTGAGCCCAAGTTGATGGACCACAACGAGACCATGGTGCATCACATCCTGGTGTACGCCTGCGGCAACGCCAGCACCCTCCCCTCTGGCATCAGCGAATGCTACGGGTTTGACCCTGCCTTCTCCCTCTGCTCACAGATCATCGTGGGCTGGGCCGTCGGTGGCCTTGTGAGTCCCACGTTGGGGGACAGTGCGTGGCTAGGGGGTATGCACTGATGGGTAGTGGGGATTGCTGTGCTGATGGAAAATTGGGGGATAGAGAAGGTCTGGGGTGAAGAGCAGGAGCCCTGGATCCCTACACCTAGTTTCCAGCCTTTCTGGCTGCTAAATGTCTCCCTCTACATCAGAGTTACCAGTTTCCAGACGAGGTGGGCATCTCTATTGGGACCCCCTTGGACCCTCAGTGGATTCGACTGGAGGTTCACTACAGCAATTTCCACAACCTACCTGGTGAGCATCCGGGGCACTTACACAAGGGCAGTCAGTCAAGAGAGATGGTTCACAGGTTTTGGGGCCACGCTGTGGGATTCGTGGGAGACTCACTGATCATACCCAAGCCGGACTTTCTGAGCCTCCTCTCTCTACATTGTGACCTGCTCTCCTGCCTTCATGAAGACGTTGGCTTTGGTTTGGGTTTTGGGTTTTTTGATCTGTTTTTGTTTGTTTCTTCCTCATACCAGGCGTGTATGACTCCTCAGGAATTCGACTGTACTACACCGCTCATCTGCGCAAATATGACATGGGTGTCCTCCAGTTGGGAGTCCTGACTTTCCCCATCCACTTCCTACCCCCGGGTGCTGAGTCCTTCATGTCCTACGGGCTGTGTAAGACAGAGAGGTTTGAAGAGGTGAAACTGGGAGACATGCCTCCCCTGAGGGTCCTCGTTCTACATCGCCGTTCTGTCTGATCCCCTGCACAGTCCAAGCCCCCGACTTACAGATTGATTGTAGCTTGTGCTCAGGAAAATAACCCTCACACGATTCATCCAAGGGATGAAAGGATTCATGGCTTTGGGGCAGGGGAATACACCAGGCAGAAGAGACAGGAGGATTCAGTAAGAAAGAAGAATAAATTTAAGTCCTTTGTAGGAAAATAGATACATTTTGAGACGATAATGTTAAGTGAGATAAATCAGACATAGAAGATTAAACATCACATGGTTTTTCTTATACGAGACCCAAAATATAAATAATATAAAGGGCAAAATAAAATATAGTTGGTAGGAAACACGGAAGTCGACTTTGTGGAGACAGGAAGGGGATCTGAGGAGGGAGGGAGACAGGAGGGCAAGGAGGGAAAGGGGAATTAAAAATGATAATGATGCCATATATATACATATATATATATATGAGGAAGTGGTGATGAATGTAATTATTACATATAGCAATAAAAATACTCATCAAAAAGAATTAAGGAAGTGATCATCAGTCACAGGCAGAAGAGGAAGACGTCAGACAGGAAGGCCTGGGTGAAGAGCAGAGTTCTTAACAGATCAGGTGTGCCTCTGCCTGTTCCAGATGAACGGGTCCCCCGTGGCTGACATGAAGGTGATAGGCTACCTGCTCCACACCCACCTGGCCGGGCGGGCTCTGCAGGCCGTGCAGTACAGGTAGGGAGGAAGTTGATTTGAAGGTGTCCCTTCTGTTTATTGGCAATAGTTCTTTGTTCTTTGGTATAATGTTATGCTTGGTTGAGACTGAGGAGCCAGAACCATCCCTAGAATAGAGATGATTGGAACAAGGCTGAGGAAGATGGAGCTCCTCTGTTTATTTTTATGGACAATCTGTGCTCACAGAATGACTTCAGACACTGCTTATTCATTGACAGACCCCGTCCCTACTTCATCTTCTCAATTCCGTCTTTTCTTCCCTCCCTCTAGAAATGGAAGACAGCTCCGAATAATCTGTAAAGACTATGCCTATGACTTCAACCTGCAGGAGACTCGAGATTTACCTCACGATGTGGAGATCAAGCTGGTGGGAAACCCGGGGAAGGCACGGCTGAGGCTGGGGGACAGCAGGATCAGGATTCACTATTGTCAGCCACAGCAGTCCTGCGGCCTTGCCCATCCCTCTGTCACTTACTCTCAGCTTTCATGTTTCACCCTGAACAGGGAGATGAGCTGCTGATAGAATGTAACTACCAGACACTGGATCGGGACTCCATGACTTTTGTAAGTGTCTCTCCCCACCATGAACACAAAAACCTGATCCCTCAAAGACAGCTGTGTCCAGTGACTGATTATCTTAGCTAGACTCCCTTCTTCCCACAGCAAAACTCACACAGGATACTCCCATTTATTTAAGATGGTGTGGAGATTCTTAGTGTTCTCTGTCAAACACCCACAAAGACCATGGAGAGATATGTTATAGCAACTAAGAGCGTGAACTCTGGGTCCTCGCTGCCTGAGTTCAAAGGGCCGTACAATAATTTAGTAGCTTTCTAAACTCTGGTAAGTTATTCAACTTCTTTGTGCACTAGTTTCCTAATTTCCAAAAGAATTACTACTACTACCTAACTCACAGGGTTGCTGTGAGAGCTGGTTGACACATGGAGAATGCCTGCCTTGTAGTAGACGCTCACATAGAGCTAGGTGACATTACCAGGGCCCCACCATTTTGTGTATCAAGGACAGTTTGGTGTTTGTGGGATTCAAAAGGGAGTTGCACGCTTTTGCATCCATACAAATGATTACTACAAAGCAGAAAGTTATAGATGGAATAAAAAAGTGGAGACAATGGTTTAGGTACATACACAGAACAAATCATAAGGGAATGAACTGAACGTGTGACATAGCTGAGCAGATCCAGCTTTAGACATACAGAGATGGAGAGTTCTGGAGGAGGACAAAAATGAGAAAGCCACCAACAAGGAAATCACAGGGTGTGCTGAAGAGCGGTGAGTTCAGGTGGAGTGAAGGAAGGAGCAGAGGTGTCTGAAGGGAACAAGGTAGGGAGAGATGAGGTTGGGAAGAGTCCTTGAAGAAGGGGTACTCTTTCCTCCTGGGATCTCCCAGACAGCAGGATCTAACTCTGCCACACTCTAAGTTTGTGTCAGGTAAATAAAATAAATAAAAGGGTTGGAATTTATTGTACATAACCTAAGAATTTGTTCAATGAGAAGGGACTGCTATTAACAGACAGTTAGGGGACACCAACACTTACTTAATAAGCAGATGCCAAGACGGAAGATGTTCTATAAGCAGACTAGCAAATGGGTCAGATTGCAATCCAGACAGAGAGGCGACTGGTACTACCTGGGATTCGAATAGTCTAACTCAAACCAGGAAAGTGCAGTAGAAAATCAGGGCACAGGGAGACATGTGGGCTACTTCCTTGGAAATAATAGCAGTAATTGCCCAGTGACTAAAGATAGAGGAGGAGAAAGGAAGAGGTGGGGAAGGAGTAGTGAGTGTGCTCTAGGTTAAGGGGAAGGGGCATTTCTGACAGAATGGCCTCCTAAGGTGTCTTCTCCCGACCTCATTCTCCTCTCTCCACATGCCTGTGTGTCTTTACATCTCCATCTCTCATTTTCTCCAGGGAGGTACCAGCACCCTTAATGAGATGTGCCTCGTCTTCCTCTTCTACTATCCCCGAAATAACATCTCCAGCTGCCTGGGTTACCCTGACATCAGCCACGTGGTCCAGGAGCTGGGGGAAGAGGCTGCAGAGTGAGTCATCCCGGGAGATAAAATCTAAACATGTGTGGGAAGGATCTTGGGAGGACTGAGGGAGGAAGAAGGAAAGGAGACTCCTGAACTGTACTCCAGGCTGGTGAGCCGGGAACCCTCATCAGGGAGTCTAATCAGCTCCCATCCCCCTCACCTCTGCATCTCTTAGTGTCAGGCCCAGACACTTAAAACTCTGAAAGAGACAGGAGTTTGTCGAATGTTTTCCAGCAAGATTCTCCAGAAGCAAATGAGAACGGACTCCTGCAAGTCAGGTCATGCCTGCACAAATCCCTGCTCAGATGTACTTTTAACTCACAGATTGTTTACTTTCAAGTCATGATTCTTAATTATTTGGGGTTTAGAGTCCTCACTGAGACTCTCATGAGTGCTCTGAAACATATTTCTAAGAAAAATATGCACATCCATACAGACACCTAGTAGACATTTTGTATGGTTTGTGCTGACACGATGCACATACTACCAAAATGAGGATGCTTTCTGTGTGTTTTGTCAGAGCTCTAAGTAAACCCTAAAGTACTATCTATCCTCCTGCTCTGACCCTACTCCCACAGGAGTCCCATGGAGAACCTAATGGTCATGAACAACGTCGACTGGACTCCAGAGAATATTAAGACGGCCGAGAAAGCCTGCAAGGAGGCCCAGCAGATAGTGATGCTCAAGACCATCAATGTGAGCGTCCCTCGAGACGCCACTCTTGGGCTGGTGGAGGAGAGTGGGACAGTGTTGAGCTAAGCTAGGAAAAGAGAATCATGATAGAGCCAGATGACAATGTATAAACTCCGAGCTGGAGAAGGAGGGGCTGAGGAAGCAGAAAGACGGGTTGTTGCTGCCCTGGGTTGCGGATGTGGTTTAGCCTCCCAGTTAGGCTGTGAGCTCCATAAGCTTGGGAATGACTGAATAAGGCTTCAAGGAAGGAAAGGGGAGTAAAGAGGCTTCTAGGTTTTCCCTTTTGTTCCCTCTTCTGCAGGAGTTGGTAGAAAACACAACAGGCTGGATTCCTGACATCATCCCTACACCTCGGGCCCCTTGTCTGGAGTCCTCTGGAGGCAAAGTGGAGCCTCAGGACCAGACCCCTGCAGGCTTCAGGGCTGCATCAGTGGCCCTGTCCGGCTCCCACACTGCTACCCTGAGGGCCATGCCCCTGGCTTCCCTCTTGTTCCTGCAGACCACCCTCCCGTGGCTCCTTGCCATCCTGCAGATGGGAGTCTGATTGTATCTCATCTTGCCACATACCCAGAACCCCCTCTCTTCAGCCTTCCCCTTATCATCTAACACAGAAATGACTCCCTGCTTTGGCCCCCAATGTGCCCCTTCCCATTCCCTTAGCCATGTACTGTAGGCCTGGGCGCTGCACATATTCCCTGAAGCCTGGTCCGCAATAGTCTATGCAACTCGTCCTCAAACCTTTAGGACCACTGTGGGACCCCACGTTCTCCGAGGATGTCTGGCTCTGGGGCTGGTGACGGATCCACTCTCTGAAAAATCTGGGGCCCAGCTTCTTCAAGAGGAGATTCAGGGGGCTGCAGGGTTGCCATGAGTGGGAGGGGCCCTTACACTGCCCTGGGAGGGATTTCTCTTTCTCTTTTCTGATGCATCAGTAGAAACCCCAAGGGTAGTGGAGAGTGAGAGGTGATTTTGGTGATAGCAGGGACTCTGTGTTTAAGAGATAAAGTTCCAGACATCATTAAATAGAACTCAACTCGCTCCTCGTCTTTTCTTTGAGCATTTGGTCCAGGAAAGACAGCTGGATGATCTCTCAAATTGCTCAGTTTAAAGCATCCAGTGGGCACCTGAGGAACTCAAATGCAAATGTTCCCCCAATGCAACATTTGGCGTACAGTCCTTTCTCTCCTCCCTTGCATGTCCACTATTTAACAGTCATTTATCGCACCAAGTGTCACACTGTCACACTAAGTGTCAAGAGCCTAAATGGACAGACAAGCAAACAGAGCTCTGAGAACAGGCAGAGAGCAAAGTGGAGAGAGGCAGCCCTGAGCTGGGGAGCCCAGGCCTTGTTCCCGAAGTTCACAGGCACAGATCGGAGACTGGGTGCAAATGCTCTGTGGAACCAGGCTGCAGGTTGCCACCGTGTTTCTCTGGGTGGAGACTCCTCTGACAGATCTGGGAGCACTTTTGGATCTAAGCTTGAAAATAGCAACACCCTCCCCTTCAGGGTTTAGTTGCCACGCTAATCTAAGAGTGGAAGAGTGGCCTTGCTCATTGTGTCCTCTGGAGAGCTCTCGTGCTCTAGATAGACCGTGGTGCTCATGGCCTCGTCCCCTGGGGACCAGGCACATGGCCTCGGCCAACACAACATCACCGCTGGAGGGCTTGGCGTGGGCCTCATGTCGCAGGTCTGCTTCCTGACACAGCAACGTTCTCTCTGGAATTGCTGAGGTGTATCGGGGACACGGAAAGTAATGCGCCTTTGCTGTCCTTCTCCCTGGAAATTTCAGGGTGCTCCATGCCGAGACTCTGCATAATCCTCAGTGTGCACATTCAGCTCCTGCAGTCTGTTTTGCGTTTTAATGATTAGAGTCACTTGCGAGACCCATAAAGTGTGAACTGAGAAGCTTGCTGTCCCACAACCAAAGGGACTTTTCAGTTCTTGGTTCTGAAACACTCGGCACATATCAGCACCAAGGTGTCTGTGTGCACTCTCGGTCTCCTCTCTTGCACCAGGCAGGGAAAATGGAAGGTTGCTTTTAGGTAGGAACCCTGAGGCATCTGCCAGCTATCTGAAGAACATAAAGTACTTTCTACAGCATAAAGAAGCACACAGATAAAAAAGACAGAAATTAAAACAACCAGGACAGGTTACTTTTCTCCATCTCCTTTGGCCCATTAATGAGCAAGTCTGATGCTCTGACCCGACCTGCAATGTTCTGGGGCATCCCAAGCAAGTTCTTTCAGCCTCAGTCTTCCAGGGAAAGAATACTTCCCAGCTGAGATCAGATGCAGACCCTTGGCTTATGTTGCAGCCTGACCCCCAGATCTCCTCTGGGGGTTCAGGCCAGCCAGGCAGCCAGCCCAGTCCTGCAGCCACAGCCCCCCAGTAGCCCTCTCTGTGCAGGCCTGGCCTAGCACCATTCCCAGGCGCCACACTCCTCCTTCAATTTCGTGCTCCTACTCTACTCCTTTCATTTTTTTCCACTCCATCTGCGATCTCAGCATTTAATCATCACACACATATTTACTGAGCAACACTTGTGTGCTTGACATTAGGTCAAGAACAAATACCACTAGAATGAACGAGAAGAGGCAGAGTGCACCGGAGTCCACAAGCCATTTAGCAGCCACTCTCCCCTCGGGCTTGCGCTGTGCACCTCAGAGCCTTTCCCACAGCAGTCTAATTATTTCCTCTCCTGAATGCCTCAAAAAATAATGGTAAGCCAAGCGTGGTGGCACACGCCTGTAATCCCAGCACTGAGGAGGCTGAGGCAGGAGGATAGCATCAAGTTCAAGGCCAACCTGAGCTATCTAGTGAATTCAAAGCCAGTCTGAACTACAAAGTGAGACCCTGTCACAGAAAACAAAACAACAACAACAAAAAACAACCAAAAATAATTGTTATTTGAGCCCAGCGTGGACAACTCTTAGTAAGACCTTGTTTTAAAGTAAACTATAGAAAAGAGCTGGGGATGTACCTTAGCATGAAGGCCCTGGGTTCAAACCCTAGTATCATGAAAAGAAAAAAAGAGGAATGACAAGCTGTAATCAAAATATGTAGTGAATGTTTAATTTTTGAAAAATCACTACAATAAAACCCTTTGACATTGAACCCTCAAAATGTTCCCCTTTACTTTGAACACACTTATCCCATCATTCTTGCCACTTTCCAGAGCAGTTCTGGAAGTTCTCTCTCATGAGGATCTTTAAGAGGTGTGATCAAAAATATAGTGAGTACTGCTGCCAAGTGCCATCCAACGGAAAGGCAAGCTTGTGAAAACACTAGTGTCTCACCATCTACATTATCAAATGCTTCTGTCGCTGTGTGATTCTGGCTCTTCCTTAAAGCCAAAATACCCATGAAAAGAAAATGTTTTGAACTGATTCAAGATATTGAATCACAGCACCACAATTACAGACCCTCATAAAAGCGGACTTCCAGGATGACTTCTGAAGGTAGCAAGAACAGTGGAGTGTGTTTGAAGTGGGGGTAGTACTTTGAAGGGGATTAATGGCAAAATGTCTTTAACCGTAATTTTTAAAAATTTAAACCTCCACCATATATTTCAATCACATCTTGAATATTTACATCAGCCTATGGAAAGTGATTCATATCTACAGTGAAAATGCTGCATTTACATTATGCATATGTAGATGGACAGAGCAATTAAATGAATACATCGGTACACTGTTTTAGAACATTCCCACAGAGGGTGTAAAGCCCAATGAGGTGACCTTAAGATCCGTTCCAATTCATATGCTCTGCAGTTTCCCGACTGTCTAAAATCAGAAAGCTTTGCAGACGCCAACTCAAACAAGTAACCAAACTGACATCAGCAGTAATGGACAGAGGAACCTCGCGCGGCTCCTAACAACACACAGTAGGAGGAAGATGCTCAGAGTCAAATATTTTGTTATAGCAACAGAAAATGGGTTAATAGATTATGTGTGCCATTTTCTGTATCCCCCGTAGTAATATATAATCTAGTCCAATGGCTCAAATACTAGCTATATGTTAACAGATCTCTAATTTATCTCCAGCCAGAATTCTCCTGCTCTGGGTTCTATGTTCATCCATCAAACTATCTATTTAATATCTACTCTTACGCAGCTAACTGTTCTATCCAATTTCACATGACCCAAAGTGAACCGTCAGGCCCCTGTCACCGTGCCCAAGTTCAGTGTCATGCCAGTGACAGCCTTATTAAGGGCTGCAAAAAACCTGCCGCAGCTTCACAGACGCTGCAGAAGACCTCAGGTCTTCCCGAGTCTGAGACAAAGGACTTTATGGCCCAGGACACAGCAGGCAGCTTGAGCTTCATGCTCTGATTAGCCCTCTTTTCCCCGAGTCCCACAGGGCGATGCTGATGGGACACCGGTCGACATGGTACATGCCGTGGTCGTGGCTGAGGAGCCCAGAGTTTAGAAAACTCCAGCTTTCTAAAGGGGCTTCCAGGGCCGGGATGTAAGGCGGTATGGCACATGTGCTGAGCATTCATGAGGCACCAAAACTGTGGAAGGGCGCTCCTAAAAATCCTGCCCAATCTTTGTGTTGAAGGAGATATTATGATTTAACTCAACAAAAGCTTTAATATTTATATCATATTTTGACAAAGCCTAAGTAAGGAAAATGTAACCATGTGCAGAGAAGTGGGCAACCACTGTGTCTCGTGCACACCTCTGTGCTGAGGCTGGGCACAGTCAGCTTGGAAACACTGCCAGGGTGGCAGACGACCAAGGCCGTCTGGGCTGCAGGGGTCCCAGGCGATCGGGGATCCCATCAAATAACAAACAGCGCCTGGGAGAAGCCCAAGGGAACACTCATACATTCAAACTTCATTACACAAACCAAAGAAAATTATACTGGCAGAAATGTGATGTTTGTGATATGAAATAGTATTCATAATCACACACACACACACACACATGCACACACACACATACACGAGTCAGTAAGAATGAACTCTATTTACATTTCAAAGTTGTTCATTCTGATATTTGTTCATGCATTTTGTTCTCAGCCAGAGCTTCCTAGGAGGCAACATATATCAGCAGCAAACCTAAAAAGGTAAAGAAAGAAAAATATCATAAATTTGGGATATGTACATTCATTTAGTATTTTGTTAAGAGAGGAGAGATGGACATTATCTAATTTAGCAGTGAGACATTTCGTTTCAGTTCATTTTCCCCCAAACTTTGATGATGAGATCCTTGAAAACAGTTTTTTCTTATTTTATTTTACATTTTTTGTTTTATTGCAGTCCTGGGGATTGAATTTAGGACCTCGTGTGTGCTAGCCAAGTCCTCCACCACTGAGCTAAGCCTACAGCCCCCAGGTGAACTCTGCCCATACTCTACACCCCACTATGTCCCCTGGGGGCCCGAGAGTTTCTGCAGGGCCACAAGTATTCAGCAGAGGGGTGAAATGTGACACCCCTTGGTCTTGTAGCAGTGTTTGTGGTGTCAATGAGACAAGTACACTGGGTGTCCCCCAATAAAAGTACCAGTGAAGAGTTCACGACCAAGTCCTTAGAATTACGACTTTTGTTCTGAGTTGGAAGTTCGAGTTAACAGCCATGGATATGTGAGCACAAGATCCGTCAGCGGACTGCAGCTGTGGGCCAATTCCATGAGGCAGATGTGATCTTGCTAAGTGATGAATCTGTGCTGCTTATGTGAGGTGCCATCAAACAGTCCAGACACTAATATTCTGTGGGTCAGGTCAGAAAGGTGGGAAGATGTGCTTCCAGAAGTGGTAAAGATTCATGTGGAGTAAGTCACAGATGCTGGAGTTCTTATGTGATAGTGAAGTTCAGAGTATAGTACTTGACCAGGACGTGAGAGTTGGAAAAGACATATTATAGCCCTAAGAAAGTGGTTCTCTAACTGTCTGGTCTGGGGACCCCTTTGCATTCAAAATCAGTCAAGATAATATTAGAAATTAAAATTGAGTCATTTGCAAAATATTTTGTAAATGTTTATTTTTATTCATTAAAATAACAATGTCCACTACATGTTAACATAAAAAATACATTTTTGTAAAAATAACAATATTTCCAAAGCAAACAATGTAAGAAGAATGGCACTATTTTACATTTTTGTAAAACTTTAATATCTTGCGTGATGGAAGAAAGCTAGATTCTTGTATGCTGTCTATTGTCACACTGTACAACATAGGGTCTCCGGAAAGTGTCACCATAAACTAATTAAAGAAAGAGAATTGAAAAGGCTGATAACAACTTAGTATTATGAAAATAGATTTGACTTTTCTTACTCCACAAAGAATCTTGGGACACATACAGATTCCTTCTCTACAATTTGAGAAGGCTAGTCTAGTGTTAAATCTTCAGTAGAAAGCAGCTGGTTAGATTTGGTAATGATCAAGAGTCTACAGAAGGGGGTCTGGGTGATCTTAGAAATGAATAGATCAGGTGCTGGGTATTTAGCTCAGTGGTTAAAGTGCTTGCCTGGCAAGCACAAAGGCCTGAGTTCGATCCCCAGTACCCCCCCAAAAAATTAATAGGTCAAAATTAAACGGTGAATTTGAATGTGAAAGATTAAGTAAGTACAGCCATAACACACTGAAGGAGAGACTTGGCAGTAAAGTAGTAAGGGAAAAGCTGGTAGGTAAAAGAAGAAGTAAACAAGATTATGAACTCTGATTCCAGGACAAAGACTGTCTCCCATGGGCTATGTATCCACAGTCTTGTCTCTGTCTGGGTGATTTCTGGTTGAGAGAAGAGGGAGAGCCAGGCATTGCTCGCAACAGTAAGGGTCTAAAGCTCTTTCATAATGAAGATTAATTTTAGTGTTCTGGAAGTGCGTTAGTGTCTATAAATAGAAGCACAGGGGAAGCATCCATAATCAGAAAATCTGAAATTCAAAACTTATTGAGCACTGACATGGTATCACAACTAGAAAACTTCCCACCATGAAACTTTCTTCATGCATAAAATTGTTAAAAATATTGTATGAAACTACTTTCAGGTTATATTCATGAAACATATGAATTTTGTATTTACACTTGGGTTCTAGCTCCAGGATATCTCATACTGTATCTGTACATATTCCAAAATCTTAAAAAAATCCAAAATCTGAAATACTTCTGGTCCCAAGTATTTAAGATAAGGGATGCTCAACCTGTACATATCAAATCTGTAGTAAGAGTATCAATACTACCTATGAAGGTAATGGCTACAAGGTTGTGGAACTTATGTTTTTAATGTCTATAATTATATTTTTATTTTCTATGATAGTAAAAGATATCATACTTCTAATTTAATTATTCCAGTGCCTGAAGTCAGGATATACACAAAATCTACAATGGTAGCACTTTCCATATTTGTAGCAAAAGCTAGAGGGTTTTCAGAAGCAGTTAATGTGTGTAATGGCAAATTATGATCGTTACCTTCAGTATTTGGAAAAGTCTGTAGAAAAATAAAGTGCTATTTTCAGCATCAGTCATTAATTAATCTGTGATGTTAATAACTGTTGTTAGCAAGGTTATTGAGTGCTATGAGTATCATACTGCTCTCAGATATTGTGTCTTGTAGCTCAAGAAACAAGTTGAACTATTTCAATAAGTACATCTGTAGCAACAGTGTTTAGAGCCTAATGTGGGTTTGTCTGAAATATCAAGATTATGTGTGAAGTCTGTAGCAAGGAGATTATATATATATATAGTGCCAAAAAGTGTATACACACTTCAGGAAAAGAAAAATAATAAATGTGTAGAAGCTAATGGCCACCACTTTGAGCACCTCCTGTAAGTATAAAGGACAAAGGTAATTGTATTAATCTCATGATGTCTCAATAAATTTAGTATTAAACTATTTATACAAGTTTTTCTTTTCCTAAAGAGTGTATACATTTTTGGCAGACTATATATATATACATATGTGTGTATATATATATATATATATATATATAAAATTTGTAGTTTATTTGTTAAGTCTTTGTGAATAATAACTATAATAAAAAGGAATCATAGCACATATTCTGGCTGCAGAATAAGTACATTTTCTTTGGTTAAATTTATAAAGCTCATAATCCATACATCCTTAGATATTATCCACAATATCAGAAGTTCCTGGAGTATCCATAGCTAGTGTAAAAATATTTGTGAAAACTGAGTTAGCAGAAGGCTGAGTATTTGCTATTTTTTTTAATATCTGCAATTATTGTTTCAAGGAGTTATCTGTAGTAATGATCCTGCCATGAGAAGTAATCATGGAACTAGAGTAGCATTAATTACATTTGTAATCAATATAGATGCAATAACAGAAGTATCTGCTGTTGTTCAGTAAGGAGTGGTAGTAATTAAAGCATATATAGAAATATGAATATCTGTGATAGCACTAGTTGCAGGTATAAGTAAATAACTGGCCGCAGAATTTGATGTTACCACGTGGTGAGTGTTGATGTATCTAGAAGAGCAGTTGTTACCATGTCTGAGGCTGTGTGGCATCTGGAGTAGAACCGTAAGTGCTGTTACCTGTTACACTCCTGGAGTAATTTGCATCAGTAATATTTAATACAAGTCTTGTACTGTGTGTAGTAGTGGTGGTGGGGATATCTTTGGTTTTGGGGATATCTTGTACATGTTTGTAAGGACTGTATCAGAAGTAGTAACTGAATCGAGTGTTTGTGTTGAAAATTTGAGTAGCCCCAGTAGCAGGATATGCTATAATGGCACCTCCAGTAGCCTGAGCAATAGATGTATGTACTATCTGTAGTGTCTGCATTTGAAGAAGTGCCAGAGTCTTGGGTACTGGCAACCTCCATGTTGGAGTACTACAAAAAGATTCACAATAGAGGGACTTGTGAAGCTAACTAATGAGTACTTGGGCTCTCTTTAGAAGAAGTACTTATAATACCTGCAACACCTGGTGTTATGCTGGTAACGTGCGTGCGTAGTGGTTCATGGTATCCCTGGTGGCCACGGAAGTGGCATTTAAAGCATGAGGAGGGCTGTCTGGAGGATGAATACTGGTGATGTTTCTGGAATGTGCAGTTGGAGACACATTATCTGGGGTGGTGAGACTAAGGATGTCCCCAGACAGAGCTGAAATGCCCTGAGTGGTAGTTTCTACAGAAGTAGCACTGGTAATCTTTGGAACTCTGGAGACTCCTTCTTGTAGTTGAGCTTCCTGTGGTGGTGGTATTTGCAACATTTGCAGAAACTGAGTCTACAGCACTGGCTGCAGTGTTGTGGCCATAGAATCAGTGAAGTCTGGGTTAGGATCATGTGTGAGAATTAGTGTTGAAAGGCTCAAGGCTCATATTGCAGTAGTAGCAATGGTAACATCTATTATCATGGTAGATTTGATATCCAAGGTGTTGAAGTCAGTGGCATTTCCATTAGTATAGGTAGTAAAATTAGCAATTATATCAGTAGTGGATGTATTATTTGTAGTAGAGTTTAGAACAAAAGTAACAGTATGGGTCGGAGTGGTGGGAGGAATTTCATACTCAGTAGTCACGACAGTTACAGTATTAATTGTACTGATAACTTGAGTATTTAAAGAAGGGGAAGTAGTCACAACAGGAATAATATTACCAGTGCTGGCAGCACTCATACTTGTAGAAAAAAATTGGCCAAACCGAAAGAGGATTAATGCTAGGAGCAAAAGTACTGGTCAAAAGAGTAGTGACTACAGAAACAGCGTTGCTAGTGCTGTCACCAACAGACATAGCAATAGAAGAAGAATTTGTAGTAGAAGCATGACTGGTAGTGTTAGCAACATCAGAACTTGTAGAAGTATTTCTCATAACAGTAGTGTTCAGAGCATTAGTACTTTTGGAGAAAGAAGTAGTTATAATGGGGAAACTATCAATGGTAGAATTGGTACTTGTAAGAGAAGTAGTTGCAATTGGAAGTGTATTACTTAGGCCAGTATCATCAGTACCTGTATAAGAGGAAGTGGTTATCAGAGAAGCATTAGTACTAGTACTGGCATTTGTAGGGGAAGGAGTCATGATATTACAAATAAGTAAGAGTGTCAGTATTATTTGATAAGGAAGGAATAGTAGTAATATGAAGAGTAGCACTAGCACTAGCAGAATAAATACTTGTAGGAGAAAGAGTAGCATCTGCAGATGTAGATGCATTCAGAATGGCAGTACTACTGTTATGTCCAGCAGTGTTGGTAAAGAAAGTTGTGGCTGTGATAGGCAGAGCAGCATGGCTACTAACAGTAATAGTACTTGTGGATAAACACAAGCTAAATCAGCAGCAGCCATACTAGTGGTGACCTCAGTAGTACTTGTTCAAAAAGAATTCCTGTGATAAGAAGAGTAGTACTAGTGTTATCAGTATTAGTACTTGCATGGAAAGGAATAGTTGTGTCAGGAGAAGTAGGAGTAGTTGTGACATCAAGAGTACTTAGGAAAGGAGTGGTTGTGACAGTAAAAGTAGCACTAGTGCTAGTCACACTAGTACTGGCAGAGAAAGAAGTGGTTGTATCAGGAGCAATAGTACTAGGGCTAGGATGAGCAGTACTTGTTGAGAAAGCATCATGGCTACAAAGACAAGAGCACTAGTAGTAGAACTAGTAATACTTGTATGGAAAGGAGTAGTCATACCAGGAACAGTGGTACTAGTGGAGATACCAAAATTACTTGTTTGGAAAGGAATGGTGCTGATAAATACAGTAAAACTAGTGCTCACATAATTAGGGAAAGGAGTATCATGGGAAGTAGCACTAGTGATGATATTACTAATTGTAGGGAAAGGAATGATGCTGATAGGAACAGTAGTATTGGTGCTCAAGTAGTAGGGAAAGGAGTAGTATCAGGGGCAGTAGTATTACTGATGACATCAGTAGTATTCCTTGGGAAAGGAGTGGTGCTAACAGAGACAGTAGCATTAGTGCTCTCAGGAGTAGGGAAAGGAGCAGTATCAGGGGCAGCAGGGCTAGTGGTGGTATTAGTAGAGAAAGGAGTAGTATCAGAAGCAGTAGTATTACTGAAGACATCAGTAGTATTCGTTGGGAAAGAAGTGGTGCTGATAGGAACAGTAACACTAGTGCTCAGAGGAGTAGGGAAAGTACTAGTATTGGGGGCAATAGCACTAGTGGTAACATCGGTAGTAATTGTTGGGAAAGGAATGGTGCTGACAGGAACAGCAGCACTAGTGCTAACAGTAATAGAGTAAGGAGTAGCATCAGGGGCAATAGTACTAGTGGTGGCATTAGTAATATTTGTTAGGAAAGGAATAGTGCTGATGGAAACAGTAGGTTTGGTGCTCGCAGGAGTAAGGTAAGGAGTAGTATCGGGGGCAGTAGTATGAGTGGTGACATTAGTAGTATTTGTTGGGAGAGGAGTGGTGCTGATAGGAACAGCAGGACTAGTCCTGAAAGAGATAGAGAAAAGAGCAGTATCAGGGGCAGTAGTAAGGGAAGGAGTAGTATCAGGGGCAGTAGTACTAGTGGTGACATTAGTAGTATTTGTTGGGAGAGGAGGGGTGCTGATGGGAACAGGAAGACTAGTCCTCCAAGAGGTAGGGAAAGGAGTACTGTCAGGGACAGTAGTACTAGTGGTCACATTAGTAGTATTTGTTGGGAGAGGAGGGATGCTGATAGGAACAGTAGGACTAGTCCTCCAAGAGGTAGGGAAAGGAGTAGTATCTGGGGCAGTAGTATGAGTCATAACATCAGAAGTAGCTGTTGAGAAAGTAATGGTGCTGACAGGAACAGTAGCACGGGTGCTCACAGCAGTAGGGAAAGGAGCAATTGATTCAGGAGAAGCAGAACTAATAGTGACATTAGTAGTATTTGTTGGGAAAGGAGTAGTGCTGATGGGAATAGTAGGATTAGTGCTCACAGGAGAAAGGAAAGTAGTATAAGGGGCAGTAGTACGAGTAGTGACATTAGCAGTATTTGTTGGGAAAAGAGTGGTGCTGATAGGCGCAGCAGGACTAGTCCTCCGAGAGGTAGGGAAAGGAGTAGTATCTGGGGCAGTAGTGTTAGTGGTTTCATCAGTATTTGTGGGGAAAGGAATGGTGCTGATAGGAACAGTAGCACTAGTGCTGGCAGGAGTAAGGAAAGGAGTAGTATCGGGGGCAGTAGTGTTAATGGTGACATTAGTAGTATTTGCTTGCCATGGAATTGTGCTCAGAGGAACAGCAGCACTAGTGCTCACAGTGGTAAGGAAAGTAGTAGCTGGATCAGGGTCAGAAGTACTAATGGTGACATTAGTAGTATCTGTTGGGGAAGGGATGGTGCTCATAGGAACTGTAGTACTGGTGCTCTCAGCAGTAGAGAAAGGAGCAGTTGTATCAGGACCAGTAGTACTAGTAGTTGTAACACCAATAGTACTTGTTGCATAATGTGTAGATGTGGTAGGAAAAATGGCACTAATGCTAATGATAGTAGTACTTTTGGTGAAAGGAGTAGTTGTATGAGGAACAGCAGTATTAGTGGTAATGTAAGTAGTACTTGGTGTATAACGTGTGGCTGTGACAGAGAGAGTGACAGCACTCGTGGAGGCAACAGTATTTGTGAGAAAGGGAGTAATCGTATGAGGACCAGCAGGAGTAGCAGTAACATGAGTGGAACTTGCAGAAGGTGTGAGCGTGGCTGAAACCGTGGCAGTCATATTCGCTGTGGTACTTGCACTGCCGGAGCTAATGAGAGTCTGAGCACAGGTAGCCTCAGTAGTAGATGGAGATAGATGGGTACTCGTGGGGCTGGCACTTGTCATAACTGGAGTGGTGACTGCAGGATCACCATGAATCCAAATAACCTCAGTTAATTTTTCCAGGTTGATATTCTTGTCAGTTAATTGAATAGTTAGTGTCTGCCAGGAAATAAAAGATAAAGAGATGATATTAAAAGTCCTTAAACATTATTTTAAGTCGCACTTGAAATTATAATTTAACAAAAGAAAAAATGTTCATTGTCTCCCAAGAGAGCAGTAGTGTACAAATGTCTTTTTACTGGTCACATATATTATCAATTTGGAGAGATGATCTTTGTGCATAACCTTATTCCAGAAATCTTTCTTCCCACTTTATTCAGAACTGCATTGTTCAAAAATATCTACAGCTGTGATGAAGCTGTGTTTATTAAAATCTTTCTTCTTTGCCACTGGGTTTTAGCCTTCCTGACAGCTGGCTGGCCATTTTATGACCATTGACACCTCACACCATTCTGTCTGGCCCATAAGAGGTGTCCAGGGTTCCCTACAGATTTTCTAAAAGAATGCACCAGGAATTTTCTGTATCATTCTTAATTAGAAGGAGTTACTTGCAAAAAAAAGTGGTTTTGAACTCAATATTCTAGAAAAACAGCTATAAATAATTATAAGAGACCATAGGGACAGGATCTAGTTGAGTCATTTTCTAAAATCCAAATATCATCAGGGCACCTTTTTCACCTTTTAGAAATGAAAACGATAGTTTTCCATTGTTCATTTTTCTAAGACATTCCCTCTGGGTTACTGGATCCACATTTATGATGAACTTTATTTTCTTTTTTTTGTTGTTTTTGTTTTTTTGGTGCTTGGGATCGAACTTAGGACCTTGTGCTTGCAAGGAAAGCACTCTAGCCACTGAGCTAAATCCCCAGCGATGAACTTTATTTTCTAATGTGTAATATTTTTTCCTTTGTGGTTGCCTTTGGTAACATTATTGTAATTCCTCTTCTAAAATGCTGGTTTGGGGGCTGGGGATTTAGTTCAGTGATTAGAGTACTTGCCTTGCAAGCACAAGGCCCTGAGTTCAATCCCCGGCACCACAAAATAAATAAATAAATAAATAAATAAATAAATAAATAAATAAATAAATAAAATAAAATGCTGGTTTACTTTCATTTTGGCAACAAAAAACCACCAGAGCAGATCTTCTAATAAGGTCTTCTATCTACGTCACTGTACACTAACCAACTAAATGAATCTTACACTACAGGCAGAAAATATTCACTTGACTGTCACCACAGTTTATTGTCAGTTTTCAACTTAAAAGATTTATCAATTAACCAGGGATGCGAATGCTACAGGAAAGTTGGGAATCCTTTGGTAAGTTTAGGGACTCACTCTTTCCTTTGTTTTGGCCTTTGAGTGAAAAAGTAAGTTTTGTCATGGATCCTGGGAAATCAACCTATTCAAACAGCACAATTTCCTGGGTAAACACATGGAGAGACTATCACAGGCCACTGATAACTGGTCCCTGGACTACAGTGAGAAGATCACCGATGCTGTGCATTCTACAACATAATCCAACATTTTCAACTTTTTAGGAACATTTCTATTCGATGCTTTGGTAACCTTCCATATATATATCCAAGAATGATAATAGTGGTTAACAGTTTTGCTGAACACTAAATTATCCTATGATAGTGAAATAAAATAGCTGTGCTCATGGGACAGGAGACTTGGATGCTCCAGTCTTGGCCAATGATGTGTTACTCAATAGAGTGGAGACGTCTCTTTTTTCTTATCTTCCCTTGTTATCAATATATGGAATGTGCCATCCTCTTATCCCCTTATCCCCTACTCTTATTGCAAGGACCAGGTGTGATGTAATATCAGAGGGCCACCACGATAGTTCCAAGGACAAAATAGCCAAATAACTGTTGAGTCATATCTTCTTACAACGGGAGAAAAGCCTTTAACATATGAGGAAGAAGTCACCAAAAACGCCATACTCGTGCTGTTCACCCACGCCAGTGAAGCCATAAAAGCTAAACTCATTCTTTTGTTACTGGGACTATCCCATTCACTCCATCAGGACTGCGTTCCCTTCAGCTATTCTTCTCTTCAAGCAGAAGCCCCTTCGCAGTTTTCTCTTCTCACCACTGAAATAAGTGCCCCTGTGCATCGCGTATCAGTTGCACTCTGTCCAGACATACCTGGTTGGAAGGATCATTCTTCAAGTTAGTCTCTGTGAATTGCTGGTTGTCATAGGTGAAATTGACTTGTGTCACATAAGCAGAGTTCACACCCCAAACTTTAATATATCCAACTTTTAGTGGATTTGAATCACTCAAATATTTATTGTGTATGACTTGGATTTGCAAAGTATTCTATAAAGAATTTATAAAGAGAAAATACGTAAGACATTGTTTAAAAAGACTGTATCCCACATTAAAATGTCAATAATATCAAATATTTTTGTAGGACTGCTTCTTTCTTTTTGTCTTTTCTTCTTCCTTTTTTTCAGTATGACTGATACCTGGGGCCTTTATACTGAGCTATAATCTAAGCCCTTTTTATGAATTTTGAGACAGAGTCTTGCTAGGTTGCTAAATTGTCCGGGCTGGGCTGACATTTTTAAGCTTTCTTCCTCACCCTCCTAGAGACAGCAGGCATGCACCACCATGCCTGGCTCTGTTTTAATTTTTAATTTCATTTTACATCTTTAATTAAACACTTTAGGATATTTACCTCCTGAATACTTACTACAATAAATTTAATATATCAAAAATAGGTTGATGTATCAGCATTATGGAAGCTATTTTGAGTATGCTTCTTACTGATTTTTAAGATAATTTTGAAAAAAAAAGTGATATTATCTCTGCTTCACAGCTAGAGAAACTGAAGCTCTAGGAGAAGGAGAAGCTCAAGGGAACAGAGCTAAAAGACACAAAGAGGGTAGAAGCGGGACACACACACATGCACCACCCAAGTTTACATAGGGTGACCAAAGAAGTGTGGCAACCAGCCCTCAGACCAAGCATATCACAGGAATACAGGAACTTACGTAAATTGTGAACAGTTTAAGTATTAATTCAAGGGTTACAATAATATAAGAAAAATCATGAGATAGCACTTAAAAGCCAAATGAAATTCATAGCAAAATTTGTTACAGGTATGAAGAGAAGGAAAATTCACTGTAGGAATAGAGTAGACAGGGAAGATTTGGTAAGGACATAGAACTTCAGAAGTCCTGGGCACATGGGCAGGATCTATAAAGGTGACAGGAATGAGACAGGCGTGGTGCAGGACACAGTGAACCAAGACACTCTGAGTGCGTACCAGGGCTACTGTAGCTGCTGCTACACAAACAGAAGTGAGGCGGGCTAAACGTGTGTGATGAAACCATTAAGAGTCTGTATAACAAAACGAGGAGATCATCACAGTCAGGGAGACCTAAAAATATCTCAGCTGTAATGGTAGCAGTAGAAAAAGAAACGTGTTCGACTGGTATTTCTGAAGAGTTAACAGGACCTTTTTGGCTGATTGGGCAGGCAGAATCAAGGGAAAATCAAGATTAAGGAAGAACTTGAAACAGATGGTTAAATTAGGAAAGATTCTGACTGATTTAGTAGCTGATTGATAAATTTCCTGGAATTTGGCAAGCTGCTTAATAATCTGAAAGTGGATAGGAAAGGAAGAAGCCTTTACAATACAAAACCCGGCAAATGCCGTAAGTCAGATTTCACCCCCACGGGCTGGCTTACCACCCAGGGCAGCACTGATCACCCCAAAGAAAATTGTCAGCTTTCTTTCATTTCAGGCCCCTGATCTTCAGAGAAAAGACAATTCATCAAACATCACAGAAGTAATCATACATTTGTCACTATTTTAGAATAACAAAAGAATAGGATTTTAGAGTCAGAAATTATTTAAGAACACTCTGTTTTGTAATAAAGCAGTGGATTAAACAGGGAAGTGTCTGTCCTAAATTGAGTAGTTAGTATAAATAGAACAAAACTCCAGGGTTTATAGATCAACAGCTTCATTTACAAACAATAATTTGAGAGGAAAATTAAGTAAAGTCTTGTACTCCACTATTCTTAAATTAATAACAGATAATGCATAGATGTACTTAGTAAGCAGTGTTGCATTTAGTTTCCAAGAGATAAATGCAGGATGGAGACAGTACGATCTGGTACTCATGTCTATGAAAATGATTTGAAGGTCTTAAATGACTATGAGATTTATATGTGCCAAACATCTGATACATGCGTGTAAAAAATTAGTACTGTGTAATACCAGTAAAAAACAACACAGTCAAGATAAAAAAGGTAAAATACAATATGAAATTTCATGCTGTCATGTAGGAATACAATGCAAACTGTGCATGCAATTTAAAATTTCTAGTAACTGCATTTTTTAAAAGTAAAGGAAATAGAAGAAATTAATTTAAAGATACATTGCGCTTAGCCAAAATTTCTGAACTGTTGTTTCAATGCATTCAATCTAAAAACACTCATGGGATATTTTACAATCTTTTATCAAAGTAAGCTTCTGAGTATTTCAAAATAGGATAGTCATACTTGGAAGACCTCAATAGCCACATGTGGCTAATGGGTGGCGTATTTGATAGTGACAATATAAATTATGATCTGAACCCTGGGTTCTGTGTTTTAAGAGAAATCTGTATTAAGTGGAGTCCACATAGAGTGATCATATCTAGAAACCAGTACATGTACAAAACTGAGAATTTAATCTGGAAAGGCATAACTCTAAAAAGATAAGACAGAAGGGATATATAACAGATATCTTCAAATAAGTATGTGTAGCACCATTGTAGAAAAGAGAAAATAATAGATTTTTGATACAATAGTCCTTATTTCAAGTCAGTGAGTAAAAATTAAACACAATAAGATTCCCGGTTTGGCAGAGAATGATCTCCCTGCTTTTCTTGTTAGAATTATACAGTTTTTCCATCAAATCATTTAACATGCAAGATATATTTGCATTTGGTCCTCATCTATTCATTCTCCATCCATATCCTTTCAATGTGTAAATTTTACTCTCTAGACAAAATGCTCGATTCCTGCTCTGCCTCTGAAATTGGCCCTGTGACTTTACTTTGCTAGTGAGAAATCAGGCAACTTGATGCAAAATGTGATTTTAAAAATTATTCAGGCATTTTCACTACTTTTGCCCTCTTCTATAATCATGAGAAAGTCATGCTCGGACCTTCCCATAATTTCATTTTAGATCATCTTCAACTCAGCTGACCCATCAAATACGTATGTGAGCGAGCAGCATCAAGACAGTCCAAGCAGACTAACAGACTGATGGGCCGAGACCTGGTGCACAAGAGCCAGTTAAGAGCAGTCAGATCTAGCTCAGACCACCTGCAAACTCAGAACCTAAGTAAGTGCTCTCTCTCTCTCTGTGTCTCTGTCTCTCTCTCTCTCTCCTCTTTCTTTTTCTGCCTCCACCCCAGAGTAATGGTATATTGGATAATTATCAAAATAAGATAGTTTCTTACTTATTTTAGTGTCAGCAAACCTGCATTAGAAAAGTCAAGGCAGGAAGGACCTCCTGTTAAGATGTGAGATACTATATTTATACAGTTAAATTGTATAAATGAATACTCTTTAGCTAACTGGAAAAGCACTTATAAAACTCAATACCCTTACCTGAGCTGCTGCAAAATTTGCCAGGAAGTAGTTTCCATTTTCATAGGTACCTGAAAGCAAGAAAAAGAAAAAAAGAGCAACTATTCATTGCTTTAATTATAGCAGATAACCTCATATACAACAGAAAGTACCTTAAGGGGTTACAGTCACTAATCAGGATATTCATCATCTCCATGAGAGGCACTAAGGACAGTAGCCACTTACTCACCAAACATGCATGTGATTCTGGACTGGATCCCTGACACACACATATACACCAGGAGGAGGAGGAGGAGGAAGGGAAGAAGGAGAAAAAGAAGAAGACAACAAGGGAGAGGAAGAAAAGTAGTGAGGACAGTTCACCTCAGGTTTTTGTGCAGATCCATGAGTGTGGAAGGAGGCATGGGCAGAGAGAAAGGCCTAGAGGTTGAAGATGCAAGGTAATCTAAGTTAAATTAAGAATAGATACCTAGGGCAAGTGTAGAGGCTACTGATTATTTATTCTGCACTGATATAGAAAGCACATAACCATGAAGGTTCACATACCTACGATAACAAAAGTTCAAAGCAGAGGGAAGTGGTTAAGCATGCAAGCTCCTAAGTCAGATAGACAAGGATTCAAACCCCAGCTCTTATACTTAGTCTTTGTGCAGTCTTGTGTAAGTCACCTAACGTTTTTACCATTTGTAGAATGGACACGTGAGGTATTATCAAAATATATGGTGAAAATTTATTACAGTAAAAGACATATTGCCATCAATTCCCTTCAATTCAACACACTTATCTCATCATCTTACCACCTTCTAAAGCCGTTCTGGAAGTTCTGTTCTGTGAGTGTCGCATGCCATTTAATGGAAAGGCAGGCTCATAAAAACATTGCAGTGTGTCCACAGCCACTGTACTCAGTGGATCTGTCACCATTCTACTTCTGGCTCTTCTTCAAAGATAAAGGACCTTAAAAGGCAAATATTTTGAATTGATTCAGGACTTCAAGGCAGCCACAGCAGTGCAAATAAAGACACGAAAGAGGACTTCCAGAGCTGCTTCAGAAAGTAGAAAGAGTAATGGGATAAATGTGTTCAGAGTGAGGGGGAGTATTTTGATGAGGATTCATGGCAATGAGTCCTTTACCATAATTTTCAAAAATTTAAACATTTACCATATATGTGTCAATAATAATAGTACTTATTTAAGGGCAATAGATACATAGCATTCAGCTTTTGCAAAATAAGTGCTCAAAACTTGTTGTTCACTATTATCATCAAAATCGTATCTTTATTAATCTTCTTTCCCTACTCTTAGCCTGTCCTCCACAGTGCTGGAGATCCTAAACCTTCTTCCTGCCTCTGCAGAGTTGATTCCATTAACTTTTCCTCAGGACTTCTGTGCTCTTCTAGGCTACAGTAATGCCCCATAGTTCTCCATTGTGACAAATCCTGCCTTTGATTATATCGAGCTAGCATCATATATCCTTTTTATTGCTGTATGTCTCATATAGATAGCCCTTGATCTCTTGTTTGTTATGCCTGTGTGTTCAACTCAAAATTTGATTTAAGTCTACAGTATTACTGTATTTCCCTTTTGCAATGAATCTGACATTTTCAAAGTCATAAGTGACATAGCACATTAAATCTAAATATCTCTTCATGGTTTTCAGGATTTTCAGACCCCTTTAACTATACATCTCCCCCTTGAAACACAGTAGTCGTGATCCATGGAAGACAGGTTCCAAGACCTAAGACCCCTAGTGGATGCCTGAAATCATAGATAGTACTGAAGCCTATATGTATTATGTTTCTTTCTATAGCTACATACCTATGATAAAGTATAATTTATAAACTAAGCCCAGTAAGAAATTAACAGTATCAATAATAAAATAGGACTAGTACAATAATATACTCTAATAAAAATAGAACAATTATAATAACATACTCTACTAAACCTTTGGGCATTGGGGCCATTATTAATAAAAACTGGCATTGCACAACTACAGAAGTTGATTTGCTAGCTGAGATGGATACTAAATAGCTAATGGGAGGGTAGTGTATACAACACAGATAGACTGGACAAAAGGATGACTCCTGTCTTGCATGGGATGGAGCAGGATGGCATGGCATTTCATCCTGCTAGATGGAATGATTTAAAATTTATAAAATAGTTCTGGAATTTTCTATTTAATATTTCAGACAATGGTTGACCACCAGTAATTTAAACAATGAAAAGTAAAGCCTCAAATAATGGGAGGCAATTGTACTCTCAGTTGATATCTTCTTTATTCATTCTCCTCATGTGGCTTCCATAACTCCTTCTATTTCTTAAAATCAGTTTCACTTCATGGTCTACTCTTCACCTCTGCTGGCATTCCATCTCTTTCTAATATTCCCACATCTCTCCCTAAATGAATTAACCATCGAAGTTTCCTATATTACATCCGATCTCGGAGAAATAAATAGTTATAAAACCCCTACAGTATTTTTAAATACAGCCTTGATCAAAAATACAGTTCACAGGATTAAATCATTCCATGATTTTAGGGAAGATGGCTACATTCATGTTCACGGGGGGTGGGGGGGGAGAAATGACTAGAGTCATGTTTATCATCCAATGTGGAATTTGCAACCCGAAGAAAAATTTTGCCAAATGCTTCTGTTTGTTTACCAAATTGTTCATGAACAGAAGCATTCATGAACCAAGGTATACTATAACCTAAGCAAACACAGCAACCCCTTTAGCATTTAATTCAGTTTTTAAATGATGGGATTTTGTTGACATGGTTATTTAAGATTATCCTTGAACTAGACATCATATCACCTTATGTAAATAAGGGAAAGCTTAACAAGTAATTACAAAGCTGTTAACAGAATTTAATTTAAATTAAATCTATACTTACATCATATTTTAGTATTTAAATTTAAATTTCTACGTCCATTTTATTTAAAAAATAAAAGTGCAAAAAGCCTTTCTGAAAAATGCTTGAGAGTTTCAGGGATTATTGACTTCTAATTCTAATCAAATATATTTTCATAGAAACTTAAATTGTATTAAGAATGGCTTTGCTCCTTTACATTTGTAGAACACATTACTTACAGGGGATTGAATTTATATACTAACCGGTTTTATTAACTCACTATGCTATCACTCATCTAGTCCTGATTAGCTCAGCCTATATAAAGGGATTTTCTACGTTCTCTTAAAATATTGATCCTCGACCAGCAGTGATTTTGCCTTTCTGGAGACATTTTATAACGTCCAAAGACATATATGGCTGTAACATCTCTTTGTTGTCATTCGGTGGGGAGAGGGCAGCCAGGCTGCTAAGCATCCTATAGTAACAGCCTAGCCACCAGCAACCGAGAATTATCGAACTGCAAATGCCAGTATCACTGAAGTTGACAAAACTGATTTAAAATTATGCTCTTTCTAAGCAATCATTGCTGATTTCTTTTTATAAATTATTATTTTAATTTAGCATACTTATGGAATACAATGTGATAATCTGAAACAATACAGCAATACCTTGATCAAATCAGGGTAATGAGCATTTCTATCCCCTTCAACATCTTCTAAACACCTATTAATTGCACATACTTACGAAGTATAGTGTGGTATTTCAATACATGTGTACAACGTGTACTGATCAAATCACAGCAGATATGGAGAATTAAATTGTGAAGATCTTCTCAATAGAATATAGGAGTCATACTAGTGCTTATAATAAATATATAAAACCTGGATATATGTCTCTCATGAAAACAATCAGAATTCACAAATTTAATAAGTAGTAGGTTTTCAGTTACATAAAAATTTAAGCATTTACTTAGGTAATATTAAAAGCAAATAGCAATACAGCAAAAGCATTAAAAGCGATTGCATTTTTTTAATTTTCTATCTTTAAAAAGTTTTAAAGACGATACCTTTTGTTTTTATGTATGTTTTTATTAGCACATATTGATTACACAGATTTTCTTGGAAAATTTGTACATAAACATAACACACTTGATCATCTTATCACCCATAATTCCTTTGAAGAAAACTAACAAGAAGAAATCTTTAGAAATATAAACTATAATCTTTATAAAAATAAACTATAATTTAAGAAAATGCAGCAAACTGCAAGAACAGAATATTCTGGTCCAGAGAAATAAGTATTGAAAAGTGACAGCTGATTGGTAGCTCTGTATTTCTGTAGAAATGTCTGAAGGAGAGGGTGTTCTGATTATAATGACAGATTTCAATTTCCTAAGGTGGAGCAAACTATTCCTGGATTTAAGAAAGAAAGCATACAAAGCAATATGAAGCATCCTCTTAGCAGCAGTCAGTTCACAACTGATGAATCACCAAGAAATTCTCTAGGATCTGATTTGTCTCCTGAGTGGGCCTCTTATGAAGAAAAAGATGCCTGATGTCAAGGGCTGGCCCAAATAATGAAGCCATGTCTGTGTCCCATTGAGAATGAATTCACTGTCAAACTGATACGTGCATCTACACTGCTTTATCAGAGTGAGACAATTCATCACCCTGCCTGAATCCATAAAATCAGGTTCTTGAATCTACCAAACTAGGGACCATACTTGGTCTGTAATAATTTGTACTATAATATATATGAGCTGGCAAAAATTACAAAAATGCTCCAAACATCACTGCCTTACTGACAGTGGCAGATACAGAGATAGGACTTAGTTCCCAATAGTACATGCTGAGCTTCAACCATGAGTTTTCTGAAAGATGTACAGGGAGCCAGGAAAGTTCAACTCACCAATGCTTTGTCCATCATCCCAGAATATTTGACCTTCAGCTTTCCCGTCATCATCTAAAGCAACAGTCAATCCCATAAAATTCTGCCGACTACCAAAAACAAACGAGCAAAAAAAAAAAAAAAAAGAATTATTTTTCACTAGATTATAGGGCATAAGAATGAGGATCAGCTCCTTTTGAAAGTATTACCTATCTAGAAATAAAAGGAATGTATGAAATATCCTCATGAAATTTAAAAATAGGTAAAATGAGATAAAATGTAGGATTTTTAAAAGTCAATGGAAAAGCATTTAAAATTTAATGAGGCATTTGGTTTAACTTCAACTTTCAAAAATCAAATATTACAGGTAATATGATGAGATACACATTCCTTAGGAAGAAGACCAAAGAAAAAAGAACTTTTCAATAGCTTTCTGGATGCTGCAGAATAAAATCCAAAGTACTAGCACTTGGCATTCGAGATTGGTCTGAATTATACAGAGGCCACGCCACTAAACACAGTTCCTCTTACCTGGAGTGAGTGTTAAGTGCAGGCTCTTGCCAAGGCAGAATGTAGCCCCCTCTGACATGGAGGTTGATGTGGTCTAGGGGAGCCTTCAGCATTTCCCAAACACCTGTAGATGTCTGGCCAGATCCCTAGAAGAGAAGGAACAGCGAGGGCCAAATGTATTAAACAGGTGAATGCATTATTGCAAATCCTTCCTTTCCAAGAAAGTATGGTGGAAACCCCTCATACTTGAGGGGAATGACCTTTGCTTTTCATTTTTGCTTGACACTCTGAGAGCCTGGACTTGTCAATATCTCTAGAAAAGATGGGTGGTGAGCAGTGCAGGTGCTAAGAAGTTGTCAGTTTAACCTCCCATGCATACTTCCACTGACATAAACCTTTCCAAAGCTGAAAAGGTTGGAAATGATTGCCTTAGAAAATACGTGCCTGGAAGTCAGAAGAAAGCTCTAGAAATTTCTCTAGCCTGCACAGAACAATGTTCATTCTTACCGTGCTGTAGTCATACCAGCGGGCTCTGGGAAAATAAGCTCTGATCTCAAAAGTGTTCTAAAACATAAAAACAACATATCACTGTGAGTATTCCAATAATGTAAACATTTTAATTTTTAAAAAAACTGTTTGTAGAATTAAGATAGAATCTTATTTGGATGTCAAGAATTTGAGGGCTTTTATTGAGAAAGATTATAGAAATTTCTTCTTCAAATACACAGAAAAAGATTTTGAAAAGTAAACTGTAAAAGGATACAAAACTTCTAGAATGAGAAATCAATCAGTATTGTGAAATTTTTGTTAACGGAGATCTTGAAAGAAGAAAAATATTTCTTTTGGATATTCTAAAAATTCATTGGTTTGAAAACAGGGAACCGGATGAGACAAGATAATCTTTAAAGTGATTTTCCTGTGGCCTTAGACTATGTGATGGAAGAGTCTCTGACCTAAAATGAAAAACTCACACTTTCCAGAACAGGGCTGACCAGGATGGCGGGGCCCAACATGAACTGACGGTCTATATCCCAAGTTGACCTGTCATCTGTAAACCTTAAAAAATAAAAAATGAAAACTTCACCCACACCCTTACAACTGTCACAGAGGATTATTTATAAAATGGCCCCGGGGAGCTGTTTGGATACAGACTGTACTCACTCATGCAGGAGGGGTCGAACAACAGTGCTGCCATCAGCATGAGCTCTGTGCATCAGAGTGTAGAGATAAGGCAGCAGGGTGTACCTGGTCTGCAGGACTTTCCGTGAGAACATCTCAAAGGTTGAATTCCAGGCCACAGGATCTTGTCTCTACGAGGATAAGAGGGTGTGTAACAGATCACCCTTTCTTCACTCCATTCCAGCTGTATCAGTAGAGGATCGTCCAGTGTTCATTGCACATGAAGGTTACACACTACACCTCTCTTCATTTCTAATCTACTCATCCCCCTGCCCCTGCTCCTGCCCTGGCCACCTACAAATCTAGAGCTGGTTGCTCCTCCTCTTTATCAGTGATCCCCATGTCCCCTGCACAGGTCTACCTTCAACCTTGCTCATGTGAGGAAAGACAGGTCTCTGTGTAGCACCAGTGTATTTCAGGTGGATTTGAATAAATCACAAATTTAATACTCCTGGGGCTGGGGATTTAGCCCAGTGATTAGAGTGCTTGCCTTGCAAGCACAAGGCCCTGAGTTAGATCCCCAGCATCACACACAAAAAAATAAATAAATAAAAATGAAAACAAATTTAATACTCCTAAGGGCAAAAGGGGGCTTCTTATATTTTAGCTCCATGGAAGAGTTATAAAGACTTTGCTCCACTAGTTACTAATCCCAAGGAAATGAAGAAAATATGTTCCTAAAAGCTATTGATAACTCTGGGGTTCAGAACTTTGTGGGTGTTCCATAAAATAAAGGTCCTGGTTATTTTTATGATTGTTTTTGGTATATTTATAAGTATGCTACTTTTATGAGTTAAACAGGTGTGGTCTGAGACCACGAAATGCTTGTAGCTTGAACAACAGCAACCTCACCCGGGTCCCCATGGTGTTGTGGTTCCTGGACAATGGATAAAAGGCTCCCAGTTGCATCCAGCGAACACACATCTCATATTCAGCATCTCCAAAGAACCCACAGATGTCTGCCCCTGTCTGAGAAGATGCAACATCAGGCATGAGTGGGTTGCAGACACAATGAAATCTGAGCAAGTAGTTAGGAATGGCCACACTACGACTTACATAAGCTATTCCAAAGAGACTGAACTCCATCATGCCTGCAATGAGACAACAGGGACACATTGGACAAGGCCTTTGAGGAGGAAAGGAAAGGTTTTACCTTTCCCTCTTCCTTTCCCCCATTGGAAGGCCTGGGCCATGCATGATGAAAATATTGAAAGATGGGTATAAATTAAAACTCACACCTATAGAGAACTCAACTCATTCTCACTGTCCATCTAGATGATAGTCTTGACATACCCAGTGTAACCAAATAACACATTCCAGTACCCATGCCGCCACCATCAGAGGCCCCCAGGAACAGGCCCGTGTACCGATGATTGATTCCCCCAGCTGGTCCCATGCAGCCGTGTTGTCTCCCAGCCAGTGTCCTGCCCAACGGCCAGAAGAGGGGAATGTGGAGCGGGTGATGACGACCCCTCGCTGTCCTGTCACCTCCTGCACAGCTCTAGATGGAGAGGGACAAAGAGGTCAGTTTGAGGGTGGATGGGGAGCAACTGCAGCTTGACCATGAGGCAGAGACTTCCTCCTAGAAAGAGTCTGTCATCTAAAAGTTATGCTAAGAATCCCAACAAACTCCACAGCAGGTCTATGAGAAAGATGTCTCCACCTAGGATGTGGATCTTATTTTTAAAACATCAAATAAGCTCATTGTCTGTGTGGAAGTTAAGAGGAGGGGTAGGGACAAGGAACAATTCCCATGCCCAGGTCACTGCTCACTTTCATGTGTCCCATCCCATACCTCAGGAGGGCGGTTTCCTTGTATCACCCTCTTTCCTGTTAGGAAACTAAGGCTCAGAGATGTTAGGTAACTCAGCAAAGATAATTTAAAGAGCAAGGAAGACCCAAATAACTGTATAGATGGATGTCCCTTTTTGGTAATATTCATTCTACAATGCTATACCCTAAAGAGCAGGATATGTTTTGCACACAAAGGCAAATATGCATAAAAAGATCAGTAAATAGGTTCTCAAATGATGGATCTTCTACCTGCATTCCTAGTGAAAAAATTTTAAAACATATGAGAAAAATCAGTGAAAGAAAAGGATAAGTCTATTAACAGAACCTAATATGTTTGTAATCCAAAAACTAAAGAAAGCACCACAAGTATAGACCAAGACGAATTGTTGAAAACAAGGTGTCATTGAAAGAAGCTATTTACTGTAGGAGAAACCAACTAATTTGGGTCATCCCCAGTATTCCACACCAAAATAAATCCAAAATAGATGGAGATACACAGACATTTTACTGAGATTGTATATATGTATATATGCCATATACACAAGGAAAAGGTGGCCACAGAAAATGCTGCTAGGTGGACTTAGCAGAGAAGGACTTTTAATTAGCTAAAATTAATATGTTCAAAGAACTAAAAGGAAGTGTATCTAAAAAATTAAAAGAAAGTATGACTATGTTGTATCAATAAATAGAAAATATTAATAAAGAATTAAAAACCAGTAACAAGCCAAACCGAAAGTTTAGAGTTGAAAATGCAATAAATGAAGTGAAAATTTATAAGAGGGACTGGACTCAGTATCTGATTTGGTTGGTAGAAGAAAAGAACCAGCAAACTAAAGATAGATCAATGGAGATGAACAAGTCTAAGGAACAGAAAGAAAGCAAAAATGGACAGTGCCTCAGGGATGTGTGGGACACTATCAAGTGCACCAACACACATTCAGTGGAACTCAGAAGAAGAAAGAGACAGTAAAGTATTTGAAGAAATAATTGCCAAAAGCTTATATGCTGAAAACTATAAATTGCCCCTGAAAGAAACTGAAGAAAATCTAAGTAAATGGAAAGACATATCACATTAGAAGATATAATATTATCAAGATGGCAATACCCATCCGATTGATTTGTACATTCAGTATAATCCCTATTAAAATTCCTGTTGAATAAAAGTAAAGATTCATACTTCATTAATTATGACTGTATACGAATGTGTATACATTAGATAGATATAGAGATCAATGGAAAAGAATTGAAAGTTGACAATAACTCCTCCTATTGATTGTGGATTCATTTTTCTGAAAGTACAAAGACAATTTAAATGGGCAAAAGAATGGTCTTTTCAATGAACTGGGATACTTATATATCCAAATGCAAAAGAAAGAAATTGAACCCCTACCTCACACCACAGATCCAATAGAAGTTAACTCAGAATGGATCACAGGTCTTGGTGTAAAGACTAAGACTATAAAACTCTAGAGTCAAAGGATTAGAGTAATTTTGTATGACCTTGATTTATGCAATAGTTTCTTAACTATGGACGCCAACAGTGCGAGTGACACATAAATGAATACTTGAATGAATTCATTCAATTTCTCCTTTTTCCTTTTAATATTTATGTGTTAGGCAAATGCTGACAAATCAGAAAGAGTTAGACAATCACACAAAATTGATTGAAACAAGAATTGAAATTTCCTCAAAATTAAAAAAAAATCTGTTTCAAAGAACATCATCGTGGAAGTGAAAAGCTGGCCTATAGATGAAGAGAAAATGGTGCAAATCATTTGTCTAACAAAGAATTTGTAACTAGGCTATATAAGGAATCTTTGCTATTCAATAATAAAGACAATTTAAAGCAAAGAATTTGAATAATCATTTCTGCCAAGATAATATACAAATAACAAATAAGCACATGCAAAAATACTCAACTACAACAGTTATTCAGGAAATGAAGTCAAGACAACAACTAAATATACTTCATACCCAATAGAACGTCTTTAATTTAAAAAGATGAATAATACCAAGTGTTGGCAAGAATGCAGAGGAATTGCAACCCTCCTACACGCTGGTAGGAAGGCAAAATAGTATTTTTCAACCCAAAACTCTCTAGAAAACAGCTTGGCATTTCTTCAACATATTAAAAATACAGTTATCATAAAATCCACAAGTTCTACTCTTGGATATGTATTCAAGAGAAAGGAAACATAATTTCTTTCAAAACCTTGAAATCAGTGTTCATAGCATCTCTATTCATGATAGTCAAAAAGTGGAAATAAATGTCCACCAACAGATAGATAAACCTAAGATGATATATCTGCCCAATGGAATATTATTCATCAGCAAAAAAGATTGAAGTACTGAGACATGCTACAACATAACATAAATGAACCTCAAAAACATTACGCCAAGTGAAACAAAAGCCAGTTACAAAAGACCATACACAGAACAGAAAATGTACATAGACAGAAAGTAGATTGGTGGTGGGAGAATCAGGGGGAGAGGATACGGTTAGGAGTGACAGCAAATGGGTCAAAGTTTTCTTTGGGAGTGATAAAAATGTTCTACAATTTTATTTTAGTGATGACCACAAAACATGAATGTCTTGTAACATCATCTAACTGATCACTTTAAATAGGTACATTTAACAATTTAAATGATACATGTATTCATAGGTATTGTGGTTGTTTGGCCTGATATTTTGATGTTCCTCCACTTCTCTGGCATCAGGTAGGTATCAGCACAATACAAATAGTAACAATGTATTAAGTTGCCTTTGCTGCCAGTGATGAAAACGCACTCACTCGTAGGTGGGCCTGGTCTGGGACCATCCGTACAAGCTGTGCACATCGTAGTGCTGTACTCTGGAGCCATCTGGAAGGATCTGCTCACTCTCCATGCACAGGGTCTTGCTGCTCAGGCCTCTGTCCCTAGATTCCAAATCTGAGGGCAAATACTGAGTTATTTTCTAATCAGTGATTTACATGCTTGCTAGAGATGACTATTATTTTGGGATTTCTCTATTTCAGTCAACTTTGTTATGAGATGTAGGTCCAGCTTCCTAAGTGGTTTTAATATACAAAAGCGACATTTTGTGACTGAATGACTACTAATGGGTCAGAATGGGCTAAGAACTGGGAAAACCACTCTTGGTTTTGCTCTAACTCTAACTTGAGTGTAGTCACAGCCTGTTGCTCACTGTGACACACTCCTTTGTTAGGACTGTATCTTCCACTAGGTGGTATTGTTCTCAAGGAATAAATCTTATTTCCATCAATTTTTGTATAATTGTCTAAATCTTTCTGAATTTTCAGCATTTGCCTGGCACATAAATTTTAAAGAGAAGGAGAAACTGAATGAATGAATTAATGAATGAGCAATGGGCTTCATATGAGTGACCTAGATATCAAGAAACCTGAATTCTAGATTCATTTTCACAAATTCAGTAGTACAGAGTTTTTGGGAACCCATTTGCTTCCTTCAGCCTCTGGAAGATAAAAGGATTCCATTTCCTGTGATCTCTTTGATCCCAGCATCCTATTTCTGTTTGTAATACAGCTGGCGAAGTGTTTCCTTCATGAAGTGTTCATGAACACAGGCAAAATATTCAGGGACTAGATTTTCATTCTCTAATCAAAATACCTCTTTGCGTGTGTGTGTAGAGCATTAGTTACATTTTTGCCACCAGTTCATAGTTATCAATATAATCAAATGCATCATTTGGTTTCTTTCATACCACATCATTTTCTATACTTGATTAGTAATTTATTAATTTATCCCTATTCAAGGTCATTCGGCTTGAGATTCTATGTCATGTTGACACTGTTCTCCCCCTAAAATTAGGCTTCAACTTGACAATAAGAGAAACGCTTCAGGGTTTTTCAGCAGGGAAGTAATTTGATAAGGTAAATATTTTACATACATGGCATATAAGGTGGATTATTGAGAATTTCATTGCGGCAGCTCTCAACGGATCCATCCACAAAGTTTGAGGGCTCATTCATATCCTGAAATAAGTTAACAAAAAGATTCTGTAGCGTCAGGGGCAGTATTGTCTTCACTGTGGAGGACATTAACGTCCTCATTTGAGTTCTGAAGCCCTGGCCTTGACCCATGCCTCAGCGTACTCTGGTTAAAGCTCAGCTCTGACCAAAGTGACTCTAAGAATCCATGTCATTTCAAATGGACTGTTAAACCCCTTCTAACGTCTCTGGCATTTTTAAATATATGAGGGATGTGTCATAATGACGAAAGTATTGAGATGATGCTGGATGTAGGACCTAAGGAAATCCCTGCTTCAGCTCCCCCCCACACCCCCCACACAAGGAGCCTGTTTTCGTTGTCCTATCCATGGACTGATCACTTGGCATCTAGAGCCAGTGGTCACTCTGATCTATATCTACCCTTCTTTAACCCAAAAGCTCGAATTAATCCTGACATTGGCATAGACAAACCACAACGTAAGGTATCTTATTTTCTGCTGTAGACACACTCCAGAAAATTTGTACATAACTCAAGAAACAAGTCTGAAAATAAAATCACAAATTGAGGAATTTATAATTTAAAGGCAAGGAGTAGGGCCCCTCAACGGAATGTTCACTATGTATTCTATTCATAGGTAAGTTAAAATTTTGTAGGCTGGACTACCTTAAATAGGACCTGCCAAAGGCAAAGGTAAGTATTTGGGGTGTTCTTATTATTTTGAGTTACCCAGCTACAACATTATTGAAACAAACAGCCCAAAGCCATCAGAATCTCTTATTTCTCTAGAATCTCCAAATCTCTTCTTTGTCTGACTGGCCTGTTTGGGTTAACTTGTGTCCTTTCATACGTCTACTCTGTAGCTACCTGTCCTGAAAGTTTGAGGGTCCATGAAGGCCCTGGCACAGCCAGTGGGTTTATAGTTTGCCTCTGGGTGAATTAACAGCCTCTTTCAGCCCTGCCCAGACCTGGACAGGTCATCATAGCTGACCTAGAATTCACTCAAGAATTTAGGCAACTGGATAGCAGAGAAGATATTAATGAGATTTCTATGCTTCCCATCCCTGCAAAAACACAAATAAAGGAGCCGCTCTTCAAAACATGTCCCAGAGACATCTCGGGAAGCCCTGCCTCAGGGCCGACTGACACAAACGACACACAGACGAACAAGATTTTGAGCCTCAGGGTAGTCTGTTTCAGTCCTCAGCTGAATGTGTCTCAGCCCTCAAATTCATGTCTTCCCGGCTTCCAGTTCTGCCTTGAACTTCAGGCTGGGCGCTCAGCCTTTTGGCGAGGTTTGCCCAGTGAGAGGCTCTGGCAAGAGATGGAAGGGTCGGGGGCGAGAGATGCCAGAGAACCTCGCCACCTCCCTCGTGCTCTGGCATTTCCAGCAGGTGTACATCTAGATGAGCTACAGCTTCCTCCTGACAACAAGCACCCGGGCAGATCCACAATAATCTGATTCTGGTCCCAGCACCTAGATTCTGTAGCAGCACCACTCCTTTCGCTACAGTCCCAGCTCCTGGCTTTGCCAGTATCTGAACTGCTTTCCCATGTTTTGACTGCTAACATTTCCAGAAATCAACAACTGAGGGTGTGCTTACGATCCATAGTCCATCAAACTTCAAGCTCTTCTCTGGTTCTCGAGGGTTTGCATAGAGCTCTTGTATCTCCTTCTTCCACCATGCAGCTGTGCTGTTACGAAAGAAGTCAGGAAAAGCAGCGTGCGCCCGGTACAGCTGCAAGAGTAACAAACTGTCTTGCAGTCTCCACCCACCCAAGAAGAGGAAGGGAAGATGAGCAGGTGTTTGTGTCATCCCAACTCAGTGTCTTTTCTAACCTCAGCTGGTTACTGCTGCAGCATTTACAGAGGACACGAGGTTAGGGGAAGGCTGCTTTCACTCTTAATTTTCTTAGAAAAAGATTATATAGTTTTAAATTTCCTTTTAAACATGGGACTTGTTTTATTACTAGACTTTCAATCATGGGAACTGAAAAATTAACAAAGTATCAAAACAATTGAACTTACAAGAACAATTTTTCTGGAATGGCCAAATATAATGAAAAAGGACCCATCATCCAAGGAAAAGCTAGCTGTACAGCAGAGAGGTTGGTAGTGACAGGCTGATGTGGCAGCAGGGGCTGAGACCAAGGCCTCTGCCTTTTCTATTGGCTGATATTTTCTTGGGTAATTAGGTAAATCACTAAAATCCAGCATAGCCTTCCAGTGCACATATTCTAGACTTTGGTTCATTATTTTACTCATAAGTATCCAGATGTTCAGTACAATACAGACAAAAATCTATGTACAGCTGTACCTTAACCTGAGTCTCATGGTCAAGAGATTCATCTATATTCAAATTGGGAAGCTCTGGCCAAACCTAGAGAAAAAGAAGAAAAACCGAAATCTTTAAAAGTCATTCTAAACCAAGATACATCATGTACAGGTAAAAATTAACTATGATGAATGCAATTGCTATGTATATCTAAGCTGTACTAATAAATCTTCTTGGTTCAATAAAAAGTCATTGTACATAGACCATGAAATGTTTCACATGTTAGCTTTGATGACAAGAATCCACAAAATTGTCATAAATTAAATTGTGAGGCAGAATACATGAAATTCTTCTAGGTGTGAGTAGGCTGCATCACTTGATTCATTCTGTAAGTTTTTATAATACCGTGTTTTGAACTTAATAACCAAATAAATTTATTTTAATGTATCTTCTGAAAAATCTTCTTTCAAATAATTTCTCAGCTCTATGATATGGCTTGTATTTTTGTCTGTAACAAAATTCCTTTTATAAATATTAAACATGAAGCATGATGTTAAAAAATAAGATTAATTTCCATTCACAGCCCATTAAATTTAGTCCCAACACTTTTAAGCAATATCATGGTTTACTGAAGACCACAAGTGTATGTGGTATTTAAAAATTCATAGTATCAGCCAGTTTTATCTGTAAGTAGTAGGACTATATATATATATATCTCCAAAAATATTACTGGGCACTTACTCCATACCAAGCACTCTTCTAGGATTTGTCTTTACTGAGATTTAGGTAGGAAATGGTGCTTGTTTCCTAAGAGTTCACAGATAATGCATACATAAGTACTATATGGTACGGTGCACTCTTGGAGGGCAATGATGCAGACAGGAAAAAAAGAAGAGCTAAGACAGTTATTGAGTGCTTCATAAGAGATAAGATTTGAGTTGCTCTTGAAGTGCAGGTATTATCTGAGTAAACTGAGAAGGCAGTATTCAAAGTGAGCAGAGCACATAGGTAGTAGCATACTAGAATTAAGGAAGAGAGTTTGAATACAAGCTAAGAGCTAGTATCACCTGCAGTGAGGAAGTCTACCTAAAATACTGTTGCTACAGGTCAGACGCATGTGGATGAGGACTGAGGAATCCAAGGAAACAAGAGAAAGGAGGTCTGTAAGACCTAGTTACTTGTTTAGAGAAGAGGTGACTACTCATCACAGGTCAAAGGGGAATATTTGTTTTAAGTTTAGGTATCTGGGAAACACAGATTTCAGAGTCACTCTTTGAGAGGTTCTTCATGTTTGTTAAATGACCAGCTAAAATACATAAATAGTGAGGACATCAGGATATTTTCAGGCTATAACATTGCACTAAATATTTTAGAAAATGAGATCTGTAACCTTGGTCTTGTTAGTGTTTATTGAACTAATTAGCATCATATACACTTTTACTTTCATAATTTATTAATTGCCCTGCATATTTTCCAAGATTTATTGAAAACCTCGTTTAGTCAAGATTTTGATTAATTTTACACACTTCCCCAAGGCTCACCTTTCCCCAGACAATGTCATTGGTGTCGGGCCATTTGATGAACACATTGTCTTCCCATCCTCTAGTGAATGTGAGATAATGTGTCTCATTGCCAGAAATGGATGGGTCCTGCAGTGTAAGAGTTTAAAACAGCAAATGTGATAGGGTTTAAAATAGCTCCAAGGATAGTCCTCTCAGGAAATTCGATAATCCATAGTATATAAATAAATAAATAAATACTCATGGGTAACTTGCCTTACACCTATTGGGTATATTACCACATCCAAATGAAACGGAAGGTTATCATTGGTACTCAAAATAAGATACATAACCCTTATGAAGCACCAACTCTTTTAAAGGCATTAAGAATCTGACAATAAATAAAGGAGCCTTTCTATATTATAGAAAGTAACCACCTAGAGCTTAATTAATGAAATGGAAAAACACCTGTAGCAACTGAAATATGACACAACATGAGTGATTCTTCCAATAACATAGAAATCTATTTAAAACAAGAGAGTGTTGCGAGGTAGGAGAATGTATTGATTTTTCTTGAGAAAAAAATCTGCTAATGTTTGAAAACAACCCCTAAAGCTAAACCAGTTTAATAAGACATTGCCCTCAAGCAGAGAGAGCAAATTTTTTGTATTTCCAGAGCAAAATAACAACAGTCTTTTAAAAAAATGAAACTCGTTCATTCTATCCTGTGGTTCAAGTTGCCCATCTAAAAGGACCTATCTGGTTGGCCTCATCTCATACCTGCCTTAATTTCCCCCTGTAATTTTCATAATGGTCATATAAATCATAACCATCTGAAAGTATGCCTTTTCAGAAGACATTGGCTTGCTCACTAATTTAGACCACACACACACACACACACACACACACACACACACACCCCTTCTAGAACAGTGATTTTCAAATGGCCAGTTTTAGTAAATCCTTGAATTAATGAACAAATAAAATTCATGCTCTGAGTTGGAAGTTAGAAGAGGGGAATTATTTGCAGATAACTGCTTCCATATTTATCAAGATATAGCTTCTAACACAAAATAATAAGCTGGTATTCTGGATCTTAACTGAGTTGTTTTTGAATTTAGTAAAGAAGTAATTCCCCTGGGATCACCATCACTAAGTGGTAATACAACTTCAGAGATTTTGAATATCCTGAGGAAAGATTAGTGTAAAGACATAACTGTCCTTTCTAAGGCATAATTTGCATTAGTGAGACTTTTTAAAAAAAATATATTCAGTGTTTCTTCTCATAGTTTTTCTTTACTGAGATAAAACCACTAGTGAATTACATTACAGTAACACTCAACTATGAAAAATATATACAGTATCACAAAGTGTTGTTTCTTAAAAGACATTTTCACCTGTTCTTTATTTGCCTTTTTTGAATTTAAAAAATACAGATTCTGGCTGGGGATTTAGCTCAGTGATTAGAGTGCTTGCCTTGTAAGCACAAGGGCCTGAGTTCGATCCCCGGCACCACAAAAATATATATATATTCACAGGAAGTTGCAAAAAAAGTACAGGAAGCTTTCTTGCACCCTTCACTAGTTTCTTGTTGTGTTATCATTTTTGAATGATGAATACAGAAATTGAAAAAGGCATCTAATCAGTCTCAATACCTACCAGAATCAGAATAAATCTAGTGCCATTTTTCTTCATTTGCTCAATCAGGAGACCGAGGTTTTGAAACCTGGGGTTGAGGGTGAAGTCCAGCTTCCGGTCCATGTAATCAATGTCTACATGCTGGACATCCTACAGGAAGGAGCAAGCAAGATTCCCAGGATCCCTGCAGCAGTGTGCACAGGGCATACTAACTGCTCTGCTAGGTTTCAGACCCAGCTGCATGCCCAGGACCCAGATCTCTCTTAATTGCTCATCTCACCACCTCCCTACACCAACTTTTCAATTCTTCTGATTGAAATAGCTTTCTGATTTCTGCTCCCAGCTCACCACCCCCATTCTCCCTTCAGTTCACCCATATGGAACTCTCCCTTTCCTGTCCCTTGATTCTTATCCTTCTTACTCTTCAAATCTCAAACATGGTGAGCCTATCAAACTACTAGTTGACATGTTCAACCACAGAAAGTGAAACTTCCTTAAGAAATAAGCAACAACGTATATCTGGATTTTTTTCCCTACAGTACACCTTACTGAATTATTCCTTTTAGAACTATAATATTTTATAGCTTTCTAGAATATATATAGGACTCTCGCTCTCTGCACAGTGCCAAACCAGGTTTCTGGACATCAAACTCACTTAATCCATGTTTGCTGAATGATAAAAAAAAAAGTAAATATTAGGATGAAAAAAACAAAAATACTTCTTTTTAGTCTGAAGGTGATATTTACCCACATTGCTTTGGTCTCTAGGTAAAGCTTGTTTGGAGAAAGGGAGGTTTGTTCATCAGCAAAATCTTGAACAAGAATAAACTAGCATATTATTAGCATAGGTTGCTTTGATAAGACAGATCTATGAATTTTTCTTTGTGTAATTTTCCTATATTTTATAATTTCTGTTTAATAAGCATGTAATAAATATATATGTGTAAGTGACGTATGTGTTGGATTATCTTTGATGAGAGTATCATAGCACCTGGTTTTCATCTTCTACTCATTAATTATCCTCCACAATCTTAGGAGATGAATTGAAAGCTAAAGCAAAGAAGGAGTGATGAAACACTGCAAGGAGGGAAGGAGCATGCTATTTGGAGAATTCCACTTGTTGACAACAATTTACTACACTTCTCAGGGCTTTCCTGGGGAACTAGACGGCATATAAGCATATGTGAGCATGTATGTTAAAGAACATGAAGGTTTCTTTCTAACTGTTCCTTTTCATACTGTCACTTTGTATCCATCTCTCCAAGTTCCCCATTTCCTTAAACCCAGCTGTGACTACTACAGGGTATCCCAGTAAGAGGCAGTGAGTGCCCCTGTCCTCTTTCTACCAACCACTGAAGAGTTTATGAAACTCTTAGTTTTGAACCTTGAGCTCAAAGGGTAGCCTGTAATAATGTTAAAAAGCAATGTATTCCCCACAGGACTAGCTCCATAGCTACAGTTTTTATACTAAAGTAGTCACAACAATAATTTCTATGGAGCTTTTTTCAACATAAAACACAAATTCCCATAACTAGAGAGCAGAAGTTTAGTGAGGATAGGAAAGCTGAGTTTCATACATAGGGAATCTGGGCTGCCACCATTGCATCGTACAAACTGGAGACTTGCGAATCATTCTGGTATCCACGGCGACTGAGCTGGAACCCCAAGGCCCAGTATGGAATCATCGCTGGCCGGCCAATCAACTAGAATAGAAAAGTGTTAATTACTTTGATTTGGTCATTGTACATTGTACACATGTACCTAATTCTCATACTATACTCCATAAATATGTACAACTATTACACATTGTTTAAAACTTTTTAAAGAGTGAAGAAAATGGATCCAAGGAAATGTCTCAGAGAAGAAGGCATGATTAGTTCATAACTGAAGCAATTTGAGCATTTCAACTGAGTACTGTCTAATCTATGAGGCACCGCTCAAGAAAAATAAGAACATCAAATAAATGAGAACAATCATGAAGATGCAGAATGAAAGAAATATTATAATTGAAGTTTCCCTGAATTCTACAGCCATCACTCTAGGAAACCCAAGAACTCAGTGGATATTGCTGATTAGAGATTCTTAGAAGGGCTCTCCAGCAAGCAGTCGAGAGACACATGGGGCATCGATATGCCTTTAGCATCCTGAAACACTATAATCTGACTTTTAAGAAATGCATAACCAAGTAGAGACACCCCAGGCTAAAAAGAAAAAAAAAAAAACTGGCCTGTCTCAATGCTAACACGGTACAAAACCCAGTAAGTATTCAGTGATTTATTAGAGGCTAGAAGAGTTTCCAACCTCGGTGTATTGCTGAGTTACAAGCTCAGGGGTTGGCCCCAAAACCATATAAAAGTCCAAAATCCCTCCTACGGTACGGTATGTCAGGGCAGGAGTGGGCTGGAGGGTCACATCTGTAAAATTAAAAAACAGAAAATAGTGAGGAGAATCTGTGGAGCTGTAAGTAACCCTGCTAGGGAATCTGCCCTTGAATTTTCCGTTTTTACTCTCATTTCTTAGTGCCTGGCTTAATAAGCCATTTCTCACCCAGTGAAATCAGAGATGGAGCTTCGGGTATTCTAAACACACTCTGCAATCTGAACAATTTATATCACTCTGTGAAAAGAAGCTGACCCCACAAAAGAAGGGGCCACGGTTACTCAAAGTTGTATACGTAATACATGATCCAGAGCACTTAATAAATCTTGAATAAATAGAAGGGTGAATGGAAGGTCACTTTATTTATCTTTTTTCTACCCTGAATTCATTTCTAATGATATCCCAGATCCCAGTAGAGCAGTCGCAGCTGTTAATGGCAGTGAATGGGGAATGCTCCTCCGCCCTACCCATGGCATTGCTGTTCAGCAGGAGCACTCCGTGGGCGCTGCCATCCTCTTCCAATGCCATGTAGTAGGGGTGGACACCGTAGGAATTCTTCTTGTACTGGAAACAAAAAGTCATGGTGGTAATAACACAGTGAAGCTCTAGTAAGCTGTTTTCACACCATTACCCAAACAGCAAACTCATACTTAAGACCAAAGATGCAACTCAATGTCATGTTCTTGGTTGAGCCTTCTTTGACCTTCCCTTCCACTGCAAGCAAAAAGCTGCATATTCTCCATTTGTACTCACTTTTTTTATTATTACATAATTCTATCAGAGCACCAATTACACTGCTGTTATTATTTCGACACCTAGCCCCATTAAGCTATAAGGCTCTCAGGAGCAAAGAGCATACCTTTTTAAATTTGCAGCTGGGCACTTAGCGATCTGCTGGGCACATAATATATTAAATAAAAGTTTTATACATATATTTGTACATCTTTTACAGACAAAAAAGCATGATGTGTGGCAAGAGTGGAATTTATCAACACTAGGTAAAGCTGATGAACAGGGTATTATTTGTAAGTGAAAGAATTATAAAATTACACTTTCAGTTTCTCGGTTTGGTCCTTAGAGAAATAAGGACCAAAATGTATAACAGAAGGGTAACTAGGGAAGGGGGAGGGAGAAAGGAAGGAAGGCAAAAGGAAAAGAGAAGAAAAAGAAAAAAGATGGAAAAAATGGAAATGAAACAGTTATAAATAAGAAGGGGAAGAGGAGTCAAAGGGAGGGGCAGGGGAGGGGGAAAACCAAGGTACATCATGCACAGGTACAAATTCCCTATGATGACTGTGATCATTATGTGTATCAGAAATGTACAATAAAATTAATTAATTTTAAAAAAAGAATTATAAATTTACATAGGATAAATTGGGTGCTTATTTTATTCCTGTTCTTACCGCTGGTGGCTCATCACGGGCAAACATCCCCAACATGTTCCAGCTCATGTTTCTTCTGAAAGTCGTGTGCTCAGTTTCCCCAAAGCCATAGATGTACTGAGAGGGAAGACGAGTGGAAATGGAGAGGAACATGTCGTTGAAGGTAAAGCCGGGAAGCTGAGAATTCCAACTGCAACACAAAGCAGCCCCCATGCGGAGCTGGAGATCAATGGCCAGGCAAAGGCAGAGTACATTCGGGATGCCTGGCTTACTGAACGACTGCATCCAAGTTCAAACACGTGGAATGACCTCGGGCATAACAATAGCCGCGACGCGTACCAAAGCCCCGTGTTTGCGTTTCATTCTGTGGTTTGCAGGACTGAGCGCTCCTTTTCTGGACCATGGGCTCTTTGTGGGGGAAGACTGTGTCTCATTCATCTGTCTACTTTTGGTTCTCAGTGCCTGGCATACCAGCTTGAATACACGTGAATAAGCGAACGAGGGCCAAAATTGCTTTCCAATAGAAAAATTCAAAATGCTTTAAAAAAAAGCAACTTCTCTAGATTGGCCAAAACACTGAACAGAGAGAAAATTGGTTGCATAGTCAAAGACAGCAGAAGCCATGCCCAGGAGGAAACACACGGGCAAGCACAAGTGACTACCTCCACCGGGGTGGGGCTCCTCCCCGGGCGAAGGCCAGACCCTCAGCAGCAGGACGCGGGATGCCAGATGGAAACTGACAGTTTCTTTCAGGCTTAATGTTACCGAAAAGGCTTTAAGTCTATGGTATCATTAGAAACAAAAACCCTAAGAAGTCATTTTTTTCTCTCCTTATTAACCTCTGTGCTTCTCTCCCACCTCTTCATTTATTATTTCTTAATGAAGCATAATATGGAACAGACTTCAATCTCATGTTATCTGTTCTACTTACTAAAAGAGTTTTCTATTCTACCCAACAAGAACAAACAGAACATGGATTTTCTTCCTCTAAAATCAAACAACACTTAATTTGTTTTTTAAACCGTTGATTGATTTTTGAGTTAATAACTAAAACAAAATAAATTCCCTAATGAAGTAGGGGGAAATTGATGTGCTCTTGAACAAACACACATAATTGTATAGGGGATATCTCTGAGATCAGTATTTCACTTGTGTGATTACAGTTTCACTCTAACGAGAGCCACAGAAGCAGTGCTTACATCACAGTACCGGAGCTTTTGCGTAGAACCTGGATCCCAAAAGGACTGGTCTGAATCCTAACATCATACAGGCAGTTCTCAGGGGAGTCCACGGGTGAGGGAGGGGTGTTCAGAGGTACTGGGACCTCGTATCTTTTATTACTGGAATCATAGATCTGTCAAGTAGAGAGAAGACAATTCTTTCTGTTACAGTATCAGACCCAGAGCTTCTCATGCCAGTCCTTATAATCAGTTCCCAATTTTTGACTAGTTGGAAGCACAACAGGAGGCATCAGAAACTTGCAAGTAAGTAGGTGGGAGGCCAGTCATCCTACGGTGTCTGACCCAGATCCTGAACTTCAAAAATGCCTCTGTAACACCCATTTAGAACCAGTGAGGGCCTATCCTCCCAAGAACTTGTGATCTAAGCATGCAGCAATTTCTACATAGAATGTGTGTTTATGGATGTATGCTACACAAACGTATGTGTGCTCATGGGTAAGCTCATGAGTATAAGAATGTGTGTTTGTGTGTCTGCAGGAAACCAGAGAATTGAGCTTTCATGTGGATGCTGAGAAACCGTTACTCTTTGAGCTTGCAGGTGTCCGGCTTCCCATCGCTAAGCCCTCTCTTTTGTACCCACCACTCATTCCACCTCCCCTAGCAGCACTGGTCAGTAGGAAAACAAGAGGGGGGAGAACCAAGATACATCATGTATGGGTACAGAATTAATGTAATGAATGTGACCATTGTATGTAGAATGTACCAATACATGTTCTTGGTTTAAAATAAAAAAAAAAAAAAGAGATATAAAAAAGTTATTGTGATCCAGCATGGACAGTGTATCTGAAAGTGTACCTTGATTTAGTCCATTTGTCTTACATGTTTTATATGTTTTTGTGCCATTAGTCTGGTTTTGAATCTGTATATATGATAATTAACTTTATAAAGTCTTATAAGATAAATAACAAATCCAATGCTTGCAAAATTAAAGGGGGGGTG
>PVJO010013993.1:0-49811 GCA_004026905.1 Hystrix cristata
AGAAAGTTTTTTTTTCCTGTCTTGGAAAAAAAAAAAAAAAAGGACTGATAATTCATAATGGGTTAGTAGTTTAGGAATAAACAAGACATCGCACAAAAGAAAGTCTAGAGTGAGGACAGGTAAATTGTGATTTGTTAGAATATTAGATGAAATACTCTTCTAAGGGCCTTAAAGTCCTGGGATAAAGTATCAAGATTTGAAATGTCCAGAGCACTATTAGAATAACAAAATAAAGTGACACTGGAAAAAGTAAAACAGATGAATAGGTGAAAAAATGAGTGATGATAGTAATACAGTTAACTGTCCACCACTTTCTGAGTCTCAGACCCTGGTTGGCAACTTCTTTATGTATGAACATCCTAGAACGTACTTGCACAAAGTAAGGGCTGTCACGGCGCTGATCGTGTGACATGGGACCACCAGCATGTGTGTGTTCTGTTGTTTACTAAACCGTCACTATATGGCTTCCACTGTGTTAGTGTAGATGTAAGGTAACAGTGTCACGGAGTAGAAGAAGAATGATTAGTGCAAAGAATTGCCTGTTGGAGGTTTTACGTTCTTCAGCAGCATGAGCTTTTAGTCACAAAATAGTTACTGTAAGAGAGACAGGGAGCCAAGCATGTCGATACACCCCTGTAATCCTAGCACGCTGGTAGGCCGAGGTAGGAGGATCGCAAGTTTGGGTCCCACCTGGGGAATTTACTGACACCCCGTCTCAAAATTTAAAAATGAAAAGGGCTGAGGATATAATTCAGTGGCCCTGGTTCAAGCCCCAGTACCACCAAAAAGAGAGAGAGGTGGGAGACAGGGCTTACAGAATAGAGAACTTGTACCTTTTTCATTCCTCTGCTTGAAGTACCCTTCCTTTCTTTTTGCCTGGGTAGTGTATTGAAGATTACTCACTTGCCCCAGATAAAGAGAACCTCTTTTTGTGCCCCTCTATACTATATATGCCTTTATGGTAGTGCCCATGTTATTGAGTTTGTCTTTTTACCCATCTGTCTGCTTTCAAAACTAAACTCTTGAGGTTTGAGGCAGGGTCTTATCCATCTTTCAGTTACCTCAAGAGTTTGATTACATAAAGTGTGGACAGGGCCAAAGAAAAAGTTTTTAAATGTCAATATAAGTGAATGAAAACAGGAATCAATTGTAAAATTTAATTGAAAATCAGTATAAAGAATAAAAAATTGCCATATTGAGCCTTAGAGATTTCTAGAGTCCATAAGAGGAATAAAGTCTTAAAAGTCCCAACCAAGCCGGGTGTGATGGCACACGCCTGTAATCCTGGCACTTGGGAGGCCAAAGTAGGAGGATCACTGCAAGTTCAAGTCCAGCCTGGGGAGCTACAGAGTTGAATTCAAGGCCAACCTGGACTACATAGGAAGACCCTGGCTCAAAGAAAAATAAAAGTCACAAGCAGTCTCTGTAACTTAAATCCAGATTTAATCACCTAAAAAATTATTTTGTTTATATGGCAACTTTTAGATTAAAGGTGTTGGCAGAACAAGATAAATGAACGGTAGCAAGCATTAATTAATTACCCATGTGTTTTCCCAAAAGTTACTTTAAAATTCTTTTCTTTCCTGCAGATCGACAGGCAGCAGTTTGAAGAAACCGTTCGAACCCTAAATAACCTTTATGCAGAAGCAGAGAAGCTCGGGGGCCAATCCTATCTCGAAGGCTGTTTGGCCTGTTTAACAGCATATACCATCTTCTTATGCATGGAGACCCATTATGAGAAGGTAAAGAAGGCCAGACTGTAAAGAAGATGGATTTATTACGCATGTGTGTTTACATGGTGAAATCTGCCATAGTGTTTATAGGGGCATTTATAATAATTCCAATTTTGTCGTTGCTTCTCTGGCCGGAGCACTTAGAAATGATTCCTGTCTCAGAAGCAGGTCAGAATTGGGATGTCCACTTGGAATTGACAGTCTGTGTTTTGTTTTGGTGGTGTTGTTTGTATGTTTGTTTGATTGTTTGTTTTGAGACAAGGTCTCTGTATAGTCCAGGCTGGACTTGAACTCACTCTGTAGCCCAGGCTGGCCTCAAACTCTCGGTGATCCTCCTGCCTCAGCCTCCTGAGCGCTGGGATTACAAACATGCACTGCCATGTCCAGCTGATGTGTCTGTGTTAAGATCAGCCTGCATACACTTCAGATGAACATAGAAAAACTCTGTATTCTCATTCTGTCCAGCTCTCTTGAGGATTCTTGTATTTCATTTTCCCAAACTCCTATCTTCAGGCCTGTCTTCACACCTCAGTTGTCTTCTCTTTCAACTCCCTGCTAAATCCACAGTTGCTGGCTTCTTAATTTAAGATTTCCAAAATTCAAACTCCTACCTCGGGGATGGGGATTTAGTTCCATGGTACAGGGCCTGCCTAGCAAATACAAGGTCCTGAGTTTGATCCCAGCATCCAAAAAAACCTCCCACCTCCCCAGTTATGCTCACTAGCACCCCATCTTTTCAGTACCATCTTTAGGTGTGAGGATGAAGAGGGAAGATGTAATCAGTCATCAAACACTGGAGTACTTTGCACTTTCCCATGCACTGACTTTTCATGATTTCCTCTGCCACTGTCCTTATTTGTGCCTTTACTGTCTCTCTCCCCCACCAGACTGTTGAAATTGTTTTTTGGATCTTCTCATTTCTTCCCTTTTATATTTCCAACCTGTCTGTTGGTCTTCATAAAACATAACCTTGCTTCCCCTCCCCTCCTACCACGGCAGAGACCTCCCTGTCTTGCCAGGTCCTACTCCTGGGTCAGGTTCAAGCCCTTCTCGGCTGACCCCCACTCCCCTTTCCAGCCCTTGTGTCCCACCATCCCTGCACTTTGTTCATCGGTCACCGAGGATACCTCCATGGTTTTCTTCCACCTAAGATGACATTTCTCCCATGTTCAAATACCACTAATCCCTATTTCCCACATCCATTTGACTTCTTAACTCTTCTGCTCAGAATTCTTTCTCCCCTCTGTCTCACAACATTTGATTGATACCTATTTTCTGGCACTCTACTTTGAAATATACCAGTTTTTGTTCTTACTTAACCTTCATCTGTGCGTTGTTTTTGGGTCAAGGACAGCGCCATAGCCGTTTTTGTGTCCCTTTTAATTAATGGCTAATACCATGCTTTGGGTACGTTAGGCGCTTGCTGAGTGCATATTACATAAGTGACTTCAGGTTAATCACCACTGTAAACCCCAAATATATCTTAAATTCTGACAATGTTTAGAAAATGAAGCCCTGTGCGAATGTCTCTATTACACCCCGCCTAATAGAAATATCTCCGATTGTTTACACGTAAGTAATGCAGTGGAGAGCAAATACTGTTACAGCTCACATACTTTGAGCTGCTGGCTGCAAATGGTGTTGTATTCTTTTTTCACCCCCAATAGTAAAGCTTTTCGTGATTTGCTCTTCACTAGCATTTCAACGTGCGCTCCCTTAGTCTTAACTGTAATTCTATTTTATGTCAAAAGGTTTATTTAAATAACTAAGTTAGTAGTAGTTTCTATACTCTATCACATACACTGCTTTTATTCCTGTTTAACTTTGAAAATTAGAATTTATCAAGGATCAGCATCCACTTTAAATTTATGTTTAGTCTTACTATCTCTTAAATAATGCATTTGGTGAGTGAAGGGTCAGAGTATTCACTCATTTGATAGTTATTTATTGAAATCTTACTATGTTCTAAGCAAGGTGCTGAGTAGGGTGCCAGGAACAAAGCTAGCGGAGTAATTGTGGTGGCCGACCTTGTGGATTTTATAATTTCATGATAACAGACTGCTAACAAAGAAAGAAAACCCATGAAACTACAAATTGTGATTTTAAGTGCCTTGTAGGAGGCACTGGCTTGTGATAGAAAAGAGAAAGGACCTCATTTACATTGTATGGTGAGAAGAGGCCTCGAGTGGTGGCATTGAAGCTGCAGTGCGAAGGATGGAAAGGCTTGTCCTGCCAGGCAGAGAGATGCAAAGTCCCAGGAAGCTTACAGTCCCGGGAGTGCAAAGAGACCTTGTGGCTAGAGAAGAGGGGAGAAACGCTGGAGGTGCTTTGGCAAGCTAAGCAGAGGCTGCATCCTACAGGGTTCACGGTCCTTGGAAAGAAGTGCAGCAGGGACCTTGGTCAAATGTTTTAAGCTGGAGAGTGATTTGTCACATTTTTGTCCTAAAGAGATCTTTACACTATTGGAGAAGGGTCTAAGAGTGGAAGTAAGGAGACGAATTAGGAAACTCCTCCAAAGTCCAGCCAAAAAGATGATAGATAATAGCTTGGACTGGGGATGGAGCAGCATAGAAGGAAGGAAGTAAAGGACTTCAAAGGATGCATCCACAGTAGTGCCACGTGTGGACTCAAGGAGGAGCTGAAGGGGGTGGAGGAGAGGCCAGATCCATCTGCATCGAAACATGGTCAGCCAGAGGGGTCATTTAAAGAAGTGTACGGTGCTGCCGGTTGTCACTTATCTGCATATATTTGCTGACAGAGATAGAGATATGTCCCACTGATGTAAGTTGTAAAAAAGATTAGTAATTGGGTACCAGCAAATTCATGCTAGTTATGGGATTAGACACATTCATCTCTGAGTTCTCTCACCTGTAAAGTGGATCTTGAGTTAACATTGCCTTACATACAGTAAATGCTAATAAAGTTTTTTCTTTTTTTTTTTTGAAGTACATGTTTCTAATTCATGCACTTTATAATCATCTTGTACGTTTACATATTTTGGCAGGGCTCAAACTCAGGGTCTTGGGCTTGCTAGGCAAGTGCTCTACCACTTGAGCTAAATCCCCAACCCCTAATAAACTTTTCTTAATAGAGTTTGAAATGAAGTTAGTTATCTGTGTAAGTTTTAATTAGATATTTGTGAACTTGTATGTATTATGTTTTTATTTCCAGTATAAGTAATCTTTTTAGCCACATGCTGGTTTATTTAGATCCTAAAACACTTAACAGCTCTCTGCTTGGTGTGGTGGCACATGCCTGTAATCCCAGCATTCAGGAGGCTGAGGTGGAAGGGTCGTGAGTTGGGGCTCCACAGGAAGTTCAAGGCCAGCCTGGACTACATAGTAAGACACCACATCAAAAACAAAACAGCACCACCAAAAAAAAAAACACAACCACTTCACAGCTCTCAGTTAAGAGTCTTTTGATTATTAATCTTAAAAGACGATTCTTGGTGTCAAATACAATGCAAATTGGTTCATCCTAGTGTATGTTTTAATGTGAAGTTATAGACATTATACAAGGTACAACATTATAGGTCTAATGAAGGTCTCTTTGTTTTTGTAGAGCAAGTACTATAAAGCAAATAATGACCAGATAAAATTAATCAAGACTTAAAGCATGGCCACATTTTTTAAATAGATGATTCTCTTTTTTTTCTTTAAGAAATTGGACATGAATAACTAGATCATGCAAAGTTAATAACTGGAATAATTAAGATACAACATACCTATACTTTTAGAAGAAAACATTTTAAATGTTTATTTGTATTTTTGATAAGACAGTAAAACATATAGGAACAGTTATTTCTTCTTTAGTTTGTCCACTCAGAATTTCTGTGCTATTATTTATTTCTTAAAGAAAGGACAGGATTGAGTCATTTAGTCTCCATTGTTTTAAACACTAAAACTCCTAGTCTGCAAACAGCCATGTATAATAATGTTTAGACTTTGTCATGTACGTTAAATTTTTGAAATTGTAAATAGGCCTTTTAAAACTTGGTAGAACAATCGTGTATTTTAGTTCTTATAATATGCTATTTATCGATGTAAAATGAAAATAAAGACATCAGTGTTATTCCTCTATTGTTGCCTTTATGGAACAAATGAGCTTGTAGAAGATTCTCCTCTCACTGTCTGCCTTGTTTATCAACTAGAAAGCATTCCTTCTGCCTGTGTACTGTAATCTGCAGAACCAACAGTTAGGAGGACACTTGAATATTTTCTGAAAATAGCGAGACACTGGTTTCTCACTGAACCTTGCTCGGACTAGTTTCCTCAAAGGTCTAATAGGCTGTCTCTAATATTCTCAAGGAGAGAACATTGGTCTTTTCAGAAGTTTCATTGTGTTTCATTTTGTAAATATACAAATTGAAATAATGTTGGAGGGGGTTGGAGAAAAACAGGAAATTTTGTTAATATTATGGGAATTTTTTACACTGACTTACCACTGATAATAAAGTATGAGTAGAATGTCAGCGTGAGGTGTCTTGGGGTGAGGCGGGGAGAGAATGGTGCTTTGTGCTGTCTGGAATTGCAGCAGTTTACTCATATTAATGCTTTTCAATTGCTAAAGAGATGAAGAGTTTTAAAGCATCTCGTTTGGGACAGTGTTGCTTTCAGCAACATAGTACAGAGGACTGAGAACTTACACAAAAATAAAACCAATAGTTTTTCTTTCAGAACTGATACCTAAGTGCACATGAATATTACTACAGTTTAATGAAAACCTTGCCCAACAGAGTCATGCTTGAATGAAGGAGAGGAATGCTATTTCCTTGCTAGTAATCTGTACCCAAGAAGAGGAGGAGGAAGGCTCTTCTGAAGGCATCTTTTCTTCAAAGCCAGCCGTGCAAGCATTTTTCTGCGTGTCTCCTCCAGTGTTAATGGGGTGGGGTGAAGGGAGATTGGTCTCCAGTTTCTGATTGTGATAGGTAAGCTGAGAAGGGAATTGAGAGAAAACTGAGAGTCCCGGGTTGGACACCTTTATGAGCTACTTCCTTCTTTTCATTTTTTTCGGGTGATTGGCAAGCTCTGATAGAAAGATGGTGCCTACAGAGTTATTTTTTCTCTTCTTTCTTTTTTTTTTTTTCATCATAATGACCAAGCACAGCTCAAATTCTTTTGAAAGCTGAAAATGGGAGACTGATGCAAGCATTGCTTCAGGTAATTAGTTAGAAAAAGAATCTTTAGTAATAGTAGTTTTACTAAATAAAGAACAATGCAGATTGCACTTTGAATAATATCACCCTTTTTAAAAACAAAAAAAACTTGAGTTGTATTAGCCCCAAATATGTAACCTAATAAACTCTTTTCCTTCCAAAAAAAATTCTTTATGCAAACCATGTAATTTTAAATTCTAAATTAACTTATACCAAAGCATCTAAATTGTAACATCCTAATTTGTTAGTTTGGCCTGGTGTATTATACATGTGTACTTAAATCATTGCTTAACTTCCAGCTTTATTTTTATAGTTCTTTTTTTCCCTTTATGTTTTGATCACATTTATGACTTTGTCATTTGCTGGTAGTGTGATTAAGGAAAGAGTAGTTTAAAGAGCTGGGTCAGCCTTTTTGAGCATTAGAGCCAGAAAAAGGTTATGGTGATTTTCAGCCTGAAATAAAACGTGTAACTCTTTGATTTGAGACAAAGCCATTAAAATTTATTTTCTTCTAGTTTATCTGTCTCAGAATTGCCCCTTAGGAAAGCTGGAGATCTGGCTGTTTCCAGAAGTTCCTTTGTATGCTGTCTGGGTTTTTTTTTTGCATTTGCTTTGACTTTTATAAGCTTAATACTAAACTTAAAAATTGAGGTTCCTGACTAGAATGCAAGCCAACTACAGAACAGCACTCTGTGCAGACATGGAGGTGATGCCAGCTGCTTGTGATGATCAGAAACTCCAGGGCAGCTCTTGTGTACAAGGCTTTACAAAGGAATGAGTTTTCCATTTTTAAAATGACCAGGCACCTTTCTGTTACACGGCCAACCTTGTATCATTCCTTAAAACAGACAAAAATGTACAAAGGAGATAAGTATTAGTTCTTGTGTTAGAAGGCCAAGAATTACCCTTGCTGTTAGAAAAGTCACAGTAACACTTTCTGAGTAGAGAGAGAGAAGTGAAGCTACCCACTGTGTACCTAATCGTCTGTCTGTTCGTGTCCAGGACTGAGGAGGCTGGGAGGTGAGGCGGAAGGGCCTTGGTGCTCGTCCTGCTTCTGTGTACATGCTCACTTACACTGCATTGAAGACACTTTTGACTTGAGTCTTACATACCATCCTTTGTGCAGCCGATAGTGAGCTAGACAATCAGAGCTCTAGTCTGCCTTATAAATATCCATATGACCGCCATGAAATCTAATCCCACTCTCTGACACTGCTTTTTCTGCCAGGTTCTAAAGAAAGTCTCCAAATATATTCAAGAACAGAATGAGAAGATATATGCTCCCCAAGGCCTCCTCCTGACAGACCCCATTGAGAGAGGACTTCGAGTTGTATCCTTTTAGTCCGGGTCATACACTCTAATTGTTTATTTTTAGAAAGCTTTTTGGTGCTCTTTGGCGTTGGCTAGAGAGCATCTAACTCACGTCTCTTGTATTCGGCTTGGCAGGTTTCTATGTGAATTTTACGCCTGCCGTGAGGGTCAATCTCCCACCATGAGGGTCACTCTCCTGGTGTGTTTTCCCCCATAAAGCCTGTCTCTGTCCTTTGCATTGTGCAGGTCTCTGGCTTGTTTAGTATTCTGGTTACCGTCTTTCGTGGTGTTCTGAGGGCATCTTGTTGTAATGATGGGGGTTGTGTGAGTAATGCATTTCAGCTGCAGAAGCTGTGAGCCCAAAGGCCTTTGAATTGTATAAACTCCTAATGTGCGGAGACCTGTCTTCTAAATGAATTGCAGTTCCACAGGTTCACCTGACTAATTGAAATCAGTTACAGCTCCCGGATGTGGCCTTTCATTACCTTTGACATACTCTGCATGTTTTAGAGGCAGTAAGCTCTGAAAATAACTATGCAATTAACTTAAATTTAATTAAATATTTTTTGGTATACTGTCCAAAAAAAGTCATTTAGTTTGATAACTGAAGTAAAGGGTAAATAATGTTTTAATCTAGGCTATATAATCCCTGGCCTTCCAGCTAATAATAATTTCAGCAGTTTTATTCTGCAGCAAATGATTCTTAAACTTGTAGGGGTCATGAACCCTCTCCCAAGAAAAACATGTCATTTTAGAGCCTTTTTGAACCCCTGAATTCATTACTATGTGTTCGTCAATGAAGAACCCCATAGTTCTCCTCATAAAGCATTCTTTTCAGATTATTCTTTTTTAATCATTGTTTGGGAAGGAACTACATGTGAAATAGTACAAGTAATTATATTATTAAGATATTCAGCAAAGTAGAGAAAGCATGATTAACAAGTAGGAAGATGTTCTAATAATTGAAGTCTGTGTAGAACATGCACATCACCTCGTCAGAGTTCCCGCACTGTGTTCCATACCATATCTCCTTAACAGCCATGTGTTTAGATTGAAATTACCATTTATGAAGACAGAGGCATGAGCAGTGGAAGATAAACCATTGATCTAAAGGTAAGTGTGAAATTTTTTTGGCTGATATGCAGCTTTTGGAAATGGGAAGTATACATGATTCTTCTTTCCTGTGTGTTAAATAAGTCATTAAATATGCAGCTAAGTAGAGTTATATTCATTGTATTAGTTTAAGCTAATCACTGCATTAGCTTGGTATCTAAAATATAACCCAAGTTCTATTCAGTAGTACAATTTAAGTCTCATTTCCACCTATTATAATATACTTAAGTGGCTTTAGAAGGCTGTAGAAGAAATTTTACCTAACAGTAGAACCAAACATTTCATTCCTTTGTTTCATTAAGTTTGTGTATAGCCAGATAAAGTTCTTTAATGAGTAAGAAACAAATAGATAATACTTCTGAGACTGTTGGCAAAATCATGTTGAGTTCCTAAATGTATTTCTCCAGCCTTCAAAGGGACAGAAAATGGTACTTCATCATTTCTGACAATTTGGTGCTCTAATTGTCTCAGCTTACAAACGGCTATTACTAATTAACAGGCAGCACAGACACAGAATGTACCAAGTCAGACATATTCCACTGTAGGGCAACAGTAATAATAACAGTTACTATTTCAAGAGCTCCCACTGTGTGGTGGGCATTGTACTAATGGTACTTCTAAATCTCACGGAGCCCTGCAAAGTATTTTCTCTGTTTCACGGATGAGCAGACTAGGATACAGATAGGTTGAGTGTCAGGGTTATATAGTTAACAAGCATTGGAATATGAACCTAGGTCTGATTAAACACAAAAGGCTTCTTTTTACACCATACTTCTCTGCAGCAGCAGGAGCATAGTTTATCAGAGTATTCTCAATGCTTATCTTTTCCCTTTCAGTAGCTTTTAAAAATACATTCGTCTGTTCATGTTCTATTTATTAAATCCTACAAATCATCCAACATTCCAAAACTGCCTTCTTTTAGCACTAATGTGTCACCTGAGTTCTTGAAAGCCTGCAATCTGAATGGTGACATCCTTGCCAGATGTTCCGTGTCTATGAAGGCTTTGTTTTGGAACACATAGTGTTACTTGTCTATACACTTTCTCATGTACAATTTCCAAGTTGATACTTCTCAGACGAGCAACCAGGAACTTCCTGCGCAGTTTTTGCTGCATGCCGCTGGAGTGAGTTTGTTTTATCAGTCGCAGCTGTGCTGACGCGGTGCAGCCCGTTTGTCATGACTCGTCTTGCAGCCATGATTGCGTAATGGGGTGTGTTTCTGAGGCGGGTGGAGTTTTGAGCAATTACACACCAGAGGTTGATCTGTCAGTAGCCAGACAACTGTGGCATTTTGAAATGGGACCGATTTACATTGGGAACTTGTGGATAGTTTCATGAATGCGAATATTTTTGTTCAACACAATTTAGTTTTCAGAGCTGTGTGTTCCTTAGTCCCAGGATCAAGTGTGGACTGAGATCTGAGGGGTGGGGAGGACTATAAGAATAACTTATTCAATTCTCTCATTTTTCTTAACTCAGTAAAGTGTCTGCAGGTTGAAGTATTATATGAGAATTAAATTACAGATTAACAAAAGAATACTCTTTATCACGGGTTTGGCCTTTATTTTTGTTTTATTTGTCCTTGTGGTGCTAGAGATTGAACCCAGGGCCTTGTGCATGCTAGACAAGCACTGTACCGCTGAGCTACACCCCCAGCCCGTGGCCTTTGTTTGTGGGGTGGCGCTGGGGATCGAACTCAGGGCCTTGTACTTACCTGCAAGGCAAGCACTTTACCACTGAGCTAAATCCCCAACCCCTGCCTTTATTTTTAAAAAGAGCTTTAAACAAAAATATTTTACTGTGTTTAATTTTTTAATACCATTTAGGTATCTTCATTGTTATTAGATACCCTGGTGTTTTATCCTCTGGAGTAAGACTTCTCTTTTTATAAAAATGAAATATGTTATTCTATCATAATAATAGTGATAATAAAAATACAGTGGTACCTCAGTTCACAATGTAATTCTTTCCCACAACTTTGGTCACAAACTGATTTGGACGCGAACTAAATCAAATTCAATGGTTAGGTTCAAAGTGACCTTATGGGGAAATTTGATTCAGTTCTCGTCCAATTTGGTTTGCAGCCAGAATCGGGGAAAGAATTTTCGTGAGCTGAGGTACCACTGTATCTAACATATGTTGGCACTTAAGTGCCAGCAGTGTTTTAAATTGTTAATTTTACCATCACAGCAACTCTACAAGATCGCGATCCCTGTTTTTCAAGTGACGAAACTGCAGCATAGAGAACGTAACACCTGTGGCGAGGCGGGCTGGCTCACAGTGGACGCCTGACCCTGTGCTCTGCTGCCTTTCGTGACGAGGCTAGTCAGAGGACTGAGTACACAGGACTCGGTTTCTGAGCTGCGTACTAGTTTAGACAAGTCGTACATATTCAAGTACTTCGTTAGGCAGACCATGGTTAATGGAATATAACCTACAGTTTTTAAGCTCACATCAGTTGATGGAAGAAGGATGATTTCAGAGGTTCTTTTTGCATCACTTTCTAAAACCTCTCCTTTTCCCCTGTAATTGTAGATCCCACCTCCCGCTGGGACCCTCATCTCTCCACTGACTGATCACAGAGTGTCCCTACCTCCTCTCCAGAGCATCATTCCTTTGTATTTGCTGCCAGAGCCATGGTGCCATTTACTCCAAGGACTAACTTTCTAAAATTCCATACCTGGGGTGACTTCCAGTTGCTCAGCATCCACTTTGTGTCTCCAAATTGTGTAGGACTCTGTAATCTTTCAATTAGTTTCTGAGAAAACACAGTGAAGCATTACGCTTTGAAATTCAAAGCCATTTGGTAAAATACACAGTTGGTCACCCAGTGCGGTTTTGTTTCTTACCTGCCACCAGTACCACTTTATTCCTCGGGCTAGTTTCCCAGGTGGCTTTTGACTTCAGCAAGTCCTGTCTTCGCCAAGTTCGGTCTGATTCCCCCAGTTAATAAAAGTTAATAAAGGCTTTGCTCCAGGTGGGGTCTGTATGTCTGTGGTTTTGCTAGTGCAGCTCCCAGATTTCAAAGAGCTCATTTTGCTGTGATTCAGATCCTAAGATTGATTTCTGCTGTTCAGTTTCTCAAACTGAAGCTCACTGAAGAAAATAATGTGTAATGTGATTTGTTTCATTATAGCGACTATTCCTAATTAAAGCAGTATTTAATGCAATTTCCAGTTAATTTCTTTGGAGACTTTTATATTATTGCATTACCTTGAATGTTAGGAAGATGTGGTCTGTGTTGCTTGTTCATTACACAAATAAGTAAGCACAATAAAGTGGATGCCAAACCATCAATCACATAAATGTCTTTGCTGTGTCCCCGAGTGTGTAATAAGCAAGTGTAATACATACTGTAATTATAGTTTTGTTATAACTATAACTTATGAGGGAAAAATTTGATAGGAATAATACTGTATATTGCTAATTTTTAGCCCTACTGGAAACATGGTTCACAGACTCCTTGTATACAGTATTCAGTGCACAGAAATCTTGATGATTGGTTAAAGTTAAGTGACTTACAGCCCTCACGGTCTGAGTCTATATTTCTAGCTCTTCTTTTGTCTGTATGTTCTTAGTATTGGGTTTTTGATCCCCTTCATTCTTTGGGGGGTTTGAGAGCACTGTATTTGAGAGAAAGTTAAGAAATATATTAGGAAAGAATGAAGCAGTTAAAAGTTTTATTTTCAGAGATATTGTAGGTGCTAATACTGGATTTAATCTTTCAGATTTAATTTCCTTTCTGGATCTGGTAGTTATTCAGTAAATCCCATAGGTCTGTGTAATATTTTAATTGTATAAAACTCCTTTATTACTTTATAGCCTGTAATAGTGTGTCTGTCTGCCTTTTAAACCCATTGCAATAACTTTGCTGAAATATTAAGACATTAGTAAAACTTTTCTTAAACAAATTGTCTCTGTGTCATATTTGGTGTGATTTAGTAAAGTGGCAAATGAATACGGCATTAAATTTGGCAGATGGTTCTCAAATTACTGGTACAGTATAGATTCATATTTTTAAACAATATTTTACATTTATATAGTAGGTCACACCTTTCGATTGTTTACATGTTTTATCTAATCAAATATGGTATCATGCATAAAAATCAAGAATAAGCTGGGCACGGTGGCACACGTTGGTAACCCCCGCAGTCGGGAGGCCGAAGGAGGAAGATTGCGGCAAGTCCAAGGCCAGCCCGAAATGCATGACGAGCCCTGTGTCAACAACAGCAATCCGGAAGCGGCGCCTACTAGTGAAAAAATGTACATGAAGGAAGAGATTGCAATATTTTATTAGGAAAAATGTATCACAGTTTTTATTATTATCTTGCATTATTTGATTACTCCTTTTTTAAAACGAGGTAGATTTGGACAGTTTATAAGATACAGTCTTTTTCTTTTGTGAGTTTATTTTCCTATATAAAATTTGTAGCAGGCTTTCTAATGAATGAAATGAATAGCAAATAGTATGTGTAGCCATATATTCTCCAGTACTCAAAGCTTGGAAATGTGTAAAGAGTAGTAAACGCCCTAACTAGCATCTGACCTACTGTGAATTGTTAGCAATGTCAGAGTGACAGCAGGTTGTGGACTGCCTGGTTTGCGGGAGCACAGTGACCCGCCGCGCTCCACCCACGGTGCACATACACAGTGACCCAACTCACAAAAGCTGCGGCTCTCAGGGTTGTGCCTGGACGCTTCCGTTTACCTCACTTGGTACAGATGTGAAAGCCAAGAGGCCCTAGAGCAACTCTGTGCCAACTTTTTGGACTTCTAAGCCCAAGTTTTGCAGAAAGAAACAATTTTATAAGTCAGGTACTAGCAAAGATTGTTAGCTAAGCATCATTGTCAAGTTAGAGCAAGTTTACACTAAATTTGCTGCTTTTGGGGTTTGGGGCTTGGGCTTTTCATTCAAGAGACAGGCCTCACTGCATTGTCCAGACTGGGCTCAAGTGCCCCTCCCAGCCTCAACCTCCCAAGTAGCTGGTACTGCAGGGATGCGCCACCACTCTTGGCTCTTACTTTTTCACAGGTGGTTTTTTGTTTTGTTTGGGGGGCGGGGTTGCTGGGGATCAAACTCATCGCCTTGTGCTTGCTAAGCAAGCGCTCCACCACTTGCGCTAAATTCCCAACCCCCAACTTTTTTTAAAATAATGTTCAACGAATTTAGCATTAGCCCCAGTAATAACTGATCTATAAAATCTTAAATCCTATCTTAAATCACCTTGTCTTTAAAGGATTTTTGTTTTACTTACCCAAAGTTCTCTTAAAAATTTTTTTTGCCACTGTAAGCTCATTCAGTGGCCTGCTTGCACCCTGCAGAGCATACTTTTCCTGCTTTAATTGGCCTGTACTCACTCTCCAGAGTGTACTTTTCCTCCTTTTAATAAATGTACAATCTTCAGAACAAGGACCTCAACAGAATCTCTAGAAGGGTCCCACAGCACCCCAGACAGAGCCCAGCCAGGAAGTAAGAGCAGAACAAAACAGACCAGAACAGGTATCACGTTTTAAAATGAGCACTTTGGTCAGCAATTGAAAAAAGGCCAGCCAGCATATTTGAGTTACGAAAGCTTTGTTTCCATGTTTTTCCTTCTATTCTTTTTTCTCTTGTTCCTCTGTTCCTTTCCTGCTCCCTCTCCCTTGTTCCCCTTCCCATTTGAACAGTTTCTTCCCTTTCCCAGTATAATGCATTGTAGTCCTTATTTACACTTTCCATTTCTCAAACCAGAGAAACAATGCGGTATTTAAACATGTGTGTCTGATTTACTTAAGCGCATGGTCTCAACAGGCATCCAGTTACCTAGAAATAGCTCAAGTTTATTGTTCTTTATGGCAAAGTAGTACTCCGTTATATTAAAAAACCACATCTTCTTTATCCATTTATCAGTTGATGGGCATTTGGGCTGTTTCCAAGATTTAGCTATTACAAACTGTACCTTTATAAACATGGGTGTGCATGTATCACTGTGGTACGGTGCTTTCAATTCTTTTGAGAAGATCCCAAGAAGGGGAATAGCTGGGTCAAATGGAACCTATAGTCCTAGTTTTCCAAGAAATCTCCACACTGATTTCCACAGTGGTTGCACCAGTCTACATTGCCACCAACAGTGGAGAAGGGTTACTTTTTCATCGCAGCCCCACCAGCATTTCTTATTGGATGGATGATTTATTGATAATAGCCATTCTTTCTGGAATGAGATGCAATCTCAGGGTTGTTTTAATTTGCATTTCTCAAATGACCAGTGATGTTGAACAATTTTCTTATGTTTGTTTGCTGTTTCTACTTCATCTAAGAAGTGTGTCTTCATTTCGGCTGCCCATTTTTGGATTGGGTCTTTAAATTTTGGGGGTCTGATTTTTTTGAGTTCTTTATATATTTGAGATATTAGTCCTTTGAGGAAGAGCTGGCAAAAAATTTTCCCCCTCTGTGCATTGTCTTTTGGCTCTCTTGGTGTTTTCTTTTGTTGTGCAAAAGCTTTTTAATAAGATTAGATCCTAGTTGTTGATTCTTTGTGATATTTCCTGGGCAACTGGTGTTTTGTTCATAAAGTCTTTGCCTACACCTATGTCTTCAAGAGTTCTACCTATTCTATCTTCCAGCAGATTTAGTGTTTAATATTTAGGTCTTTGATCCACTTTGATTTTAGCTTAGTGCATGGGGAAAGATACGGGTCTAATTTTAACCTTTGGCATATGGTAAGCCACTCTTTCCAGCACTATTTATTAAAGAGGCTGTCTTTCTTCCAGTAAGGGGGTTTGGTCCCTTTGTCACAGATAAGGTGGCTAAGAATGTTTGGAGTTGTTTCTATATCTTCTAATCTGTTCCATTCGTCCTCGGGTCTGCTTTTTTTTACCAGTACCATGCTGTTTTTATCACAGTAGCTTTGCAGTATAATCTCAGGTCAGGGATTGTGAATGGCCCTTGCTTTGCTTTTGTTGCCCAGGATTGCTTTTGCTATTAGGGTTAGGGTTAGGATTAGTCATTCCAAATGAATTTTAGGACTGTTCTCTCTAATTCTGTGAGGTGTGCTATTGGTATTTTAATTGGGATTACATTAAATCTGTATAACAGTTTTGGGAGTATGTCCATTTTCACTGTATTAGTTCTTCCTACCCCAAAACAAGAGCTATCTTTCCATTTTCTGATATCTTCTTCAATCTCCTTTTTTAGACTGCTGTAGTTTTCAATGTATAGATCTTTTACTTCCTTTGTTAGATTGCTTCCTAGGTACTTCATTTTTTGGATGCTATTGTGAAAGGTGTTGTTTCCCTGATTTATCTCTCAGTGAGTCTGTTACTTGTGTACAGGAATGCTATTGAAATGTACCATTAAAATAAAAATTTTTTTAAATGGAAAAAAAAGGAATGCTATTGATTTTTGAGTGTTGACTTTACCCAGCTACACTGCTGAATTTGGTTATTAAATCTAGAAGTCTTTTGATGGAGTTTTTGGGGTCTTCTATGCGGAGTGTCATGTCACCTGCAAATAATGACTATTTAACTTCTTCCTTTCCTATCCTTATTCCTTTTATTTCTTTTTCTTGTCTAATTGATCTGGCTAATGTTTCCAGAACTATATTGAATAAGAGTAGTGACAGTGGACATCCTTGTCTTGTTCCCGATTTCAGAGTGGAAGTTTTCAGTTTTTGACCATTTAGTATGATGTTGGCTGTTGGTTTGTCATAGATGGCTTTTATCTGATTGAGATAAAGACAGTCTATTCCAACTTTCTGCAGGGTTTTTATCGTGAATGGGTGTTGGACTTTGTCAAATGCTTTTTCTGCATCTATTGAGATGATCATATGGTTTTTGTCCTTGGTTCTGTTAATATGGTGAATCTCATTTATTGAGCTGCATATGTGGAAACATCCTTGCATCCCTGGGATGAATCCTACTTGGTCATAGTGTATAATCTTCTTGATGATTTGTTACATTCTGTTTGCCAGTATCTTATTGAGTATTTTTGCATCTATGTTCATTAAAGAGATTGGCCTGTAGTTCTCTTTTTTGGTTGGATCTTTCTCTGGTTTTGGTATCAGGGTAATGCCTGCTTCCAGGAATGAATGTGGGAGTATTGTTTCCCTTTCAATTTCACTGAAGAGTTTCAGGAATAGTGGCATTAGATCTTCTCTAAATTTCTTGTAGAATTCAGCTGTGAATCTGTCAGGACCTGGGCTTTTCTTTGTTGGTAGGTTTTTTTAATTACTTCTTCAATTTCAGTGACTTATATTAGGTTTTTAGAGCTTTTATGTCTTCTTGATCCAGTTTTGGTAATTCATGTGTATCTAGGAATCTGTCTATTTCTTCTGTATTTTCGATCTTATTAGAATACAGGTTCTCAAAGTAGGTGTTGATGATCTTCTGGATTTCTCCAGGATCTGTTGTGATTTCACCCTTTTCATCCCTAATTGCATGGATTTGAGTCTTCTTTCCTTTTTTTGATAATGTTGGCTAAGGGTTTGTCATTTCTATTTAAATTTTCAAAGAACCAACTCTTTGATTCATTGATGCTTTGTATTGTTTTCTTAGTTTCTATTGCATTAATTTCAGCTCTGATCTTTATAATCTTCTCCCTTATATGAGCTTTGGGCTGGACTTGCTCTTCTTTTTCTAGAAGCTTGAGGTTCAACAGTAGGTTGTTTATTTGAGCTCGCTCTGTTTTTCTGATGTAGGAGTTCAGAGCTATAAATTTCCCTCATAGGACTGCTTTCATTGCATCCCATAAATCTCAGTAAGTTGTAGTGGCATTATCGTTCAATTGTAGAAACTGTCTAATTTCTTCTTTAATTTCATCTGTGACCCATTGATTGTTCAGGAGGGTGCTATTTAATTTCCATGTGTTTGTGAAGTTTTTGTGGTTCCGTTTGCCATTTATTTCCAATTTCAATGCACTCTGGTCTGATAATATGCATGGGATAATTTCGATTCCTTTGCATTTACTTAAGCATGTTCTGTGAGCTAGTATGTGGTCTATTTTAGAGAAAGTCCCATGTGCAGCTGAGAAGAATGTGTATTCTGATGTTGTGGGGTGGAATATTCTGTATACATCTACTAAGTCCATTTGTTCAAAAGTTTAGCTTAGTTTATTTTTTTTGGTGCCAAGGATCGAACTCAGGGCCTTGTGCTTAGTAGGCAAACACTCTAACCACTGAGCTAAATCCCCAGCCCCTGGTTTAGTTCTAATATTTCCCTGTTGACTTTTTGTCTAGTTGATCTATTTGTGACATTGGGGTATTGAAGTTCACCATTACAATTGTATTAGTGCTTATTTGGTTTTTCATGTCCATTAATATTTGTTGTATATAGTTAGATGTGCTGCTATTTGGTGCATATATATTTATGATTATCATCTCTTCTTCTTAGATTGTTCCCTTTACAAGGATATACTGACCTTTTTTGTCTCTCTTAATCAGTTTTGGCTTGAAATCTACTCCATCTGCAAATAGAATAGCTACCCCTCCTTTTTTCTGGGTTCTTGTCACATGAAGTACTGTTTTTCATCCTTTGGTTTTCAGTCTATGAATTTCTTTTTGAATTTAATGTGTTTCTTGTATGCAGCATATTGTTGGTTTTGCATCTTGATCCATTCTGCCAGTCTGCTTCTTTTGATTGGTGAATCGAGACCATTTACATTGATGGTTATAACTGATATATGTTGAATTGTCCTTGTCATGTTATTTTCTTGTTGTTGGTTCCCCATTTGTCCCCTCTGTTTAATTACTTGTCTTGCCTGATAGACTCATTCTGTTACTATTCCTGGAGTTGTAGTCCTCATTTTTTCTTTCTAGAATGTCCTTCAGAACATTTTGGAGTGCTGGTTTGGTGGTCATGAATCTCTTCAGGTGTTTTTTTGTCATGGAAGTATCTTCTGAACCATCAATTTTGGAAGACAGTTTTACGAGGTACATCAGTCTGGGCTGGAGGTTGTTTTCTATTAGAGCTTCAAATGAATTTAAGACAGAAACCAATGCAGAGAAAAGTTTTGAAGAAAAGCAGGGAACAGAGAGATTGGACGATCTGTTTCCCACTGTGGAGAAATGTCAGAATCAAGGGTACAGAGGTGGAGGGTCTGGGGATTGAGCTCAGTGGAAGAGCGCTTGCCTACCAAGTGCAAGTACCTTTCGATCCCCAGCCCCGCCCCCCCCCCCAAATAGACTACAGAGGTGAAAAGAACAGCACCTGGAGTGGTGAATCAAAAACTCTGGTTTTAAGCAACCTCTCCTGCAGCACAACAGAAGAAACTCTTCAGGAAGCATTTGAGAAAGCAACCTTTATCAAAGTTCCCCAGAACCAAAATGGCAAACCTAAAGGGTACAGATTTATAGCAAGTGCTTCATTTGAAGATGCTAATGAAGCTTTAAACTCCTGTAATAAAAGGGAAATCGAAAGCAGAACAATCAGACTAGACCTGCAAGGACCCAGGGAGTCACCTAATGCAAGAAGCCAGCCATCCAAAACCCTGTTTGTCAAAGGTCTGTCTGAGGAAGCCCCCAAAGAGACCTTAAAGGAATCATTTGACAGTTCTATTCAAGCAAGAATAGTCACTGACTGGGAAACCAGGTCATCCCAGGGGTTTGGTTTTGTAGACTTCAACAATGAGGAAGATGGCAAGGCTGCCAAGGAGGCCATGGAAGATGGAGAAATTGATGGAAACAGTTACCTTTGGACTGCTGGGAGTGTGGCACATGCCTGTAATGGTGGCATTTGGGAGGCTGAGGCAGGAGGATTCCTGCAAGTTTTAGGCCAGCCTGAGCTACAGAGTGAGTTCAAGAGGAAAAAAAAAAAGAATTACCTGGACTGGGCCAAGCCTAAGGGTGAAGGTAGCTTCCAGGGCAGGATGGCAGCTGAGGTACATTTGGAGGCAGAGACCCAGGAGGCTATGGAGGGCAAGAAAAAGGACTTGGGTTTAATTCTGTTACCTCTTCGGTGGTAGAGCCTTCTGAGGACATGCCAAGACAGTGCGCATCCTTGGTCTGCTTGGAAAGTGTAGAGATGACATTTCAGGAGAGATACACGCTGCTAGTTCTGACCAGAGTTTCATAAACTTTTTAAAGGGATGTGTGACAGAACGAACCCTTATCTGGAAGCTTTGAGTTATATTGTATCATCCCGTGTACAAAACCATTTTTTTCCTACAAGTGTGTGTGGGGGGGATTGTAAAGGAAAGCAGAATGTTTTATGATTTTTGCTTCAGTAGTTTTAGGACAAATTTAAACTACACTCTGGGGGGAAAAAAAAGAAAAATTTGTGATCATTGTATATTCTGCGGGGAGCAAACAGCTGGAGTTTTTGTTAGACAGGAGCTAGAATCTGGAGAGAAGAATGGAATTAGTAATATCAAGAATTGCCCAGATTTTACATTTGTGAAGGAGACCCAACCCTGACCCCTTTTCCTGAGTTTTCAGCATCTCACTCACACATGCAGGTATTAGTTTTTACCACTGACCAGAAAATTACCTAGACATTTACCAACCAGTCACTTTCCTGAGGAGGCTAATGGAAGACATTCTAAAGAACCCTTCTGCCACCCTTAAACATACAAGATGTTGTCTGACATTCCTACCCTTAGTGCACCTTCATTCAGAAAAACTGGGGGATTAAACTGCTCAACCAATACACTCCCTCAAACTTCCTGCTTCAGCAGGAGACCACAAGGGTGATGGAATTCTGAGGAGGAAAACCAGGAGAAGCAGCTGCTGATCAAACAGGGAAAGACCACCAGTGGCGACTTGAGAAGAATAATGATGGCATTACAGCAGCATCTTCCTCCGGGAAACGTCACAGGACTGGACAGAGCCTTCAGGTACTGTCATATACCCTTGGTTACTTTAAACATCAGCTTCCTTCTTATGAATGAATGTTTCCATAGCGATCGGCAAATATTTTAGCTGTTCCTATTTGTAGTGTCTACAATGGATATGGTGAAGGAAAATGAGGTAATTAAGTTTAAGACTTTCTAAAGTGGAACCAGGAGACTGTGAGTGGGTTGCACTCCCACCTGCTAAAGGTTAAACTACACAATGTCCCAGTACACTGGGATAAACAACCGAAGTCAGCATGCTGATTTGCTGACCAATCAGAATGAGCTTTCAGTTTGGGATTTCTGCCCAGCCAGTGAACTGCCTCCAAAGACAAATTTTTGTGGGACTCTCTTATTAAAATCTCTCCTGCACTTGCCTTACCTGATCCAGTGTACTGAATTGTAATTCTGTCACCGAACACAAAAGTTCACACTTCAGTGAAAGCAAAGCCAATCAGCAAACCCAAAGACAAAGGGGTGAAGAAAGGGTTATTGTACTCCTAAGAAGACCCCTGGGAGACCTCTCAAAGCTGTCTCCCCAAACACCAGAGAAAGAGGATTTTTATTAGGGAAACCTGCATGTTGATAGCAGTATAATGAACTCAGTTTACTCTGGGTCGCCTAGAAGAATGACTCAGCACAACTGAGGTATTTTGGGCTAGTTCCTTGTGTCTTTCTCTGAAGGGTCTTATCTGAAATAAACAAAATCTTGGATTTGTTAAGGGTCACTTAAAGAGACGGCGGGTTGCGCCACCCCGTGCACGCATAGGCACTTGCCCCTAAAAGTTTTGCCTAGCACCAACAGTTTCACCTTTGTGTCCATCTTCTTTCTTTTTCTTTTTTTTAAGTTAATACTGTTAATGTCTTCACTAAGAAATATCTGGAAATTTCATTCACCTGTCTTTTTTTTTTTTTGGTTCTGGGGATCAAACTCAGGGCCTTGTGCTTGCTAGGCAGGCACTCTAACCGCTGAGCTAAATCCCCAGCCCCTACCTGTCATTTTCTTAATTGTGTTAGATCATATTTTTTGTATCCTCTTCACATTTAGCCAATAACTTTTCTCTTGCCATTTTTATACCATCGTTTTTCTAACTTATTATTAGCATGTTCATCCTGCTCTGTGACTCCTCAAAGGTTGCCTGCAAATTCGGCCCTGCAGATACATTTGTCATCATCAGACTTCCTCCTCCCATTATCGTAACTCATGTAATTCCCTTTCTCACATCACTGTTTTAATGAACGGCATTCCATTTTATGGCGAGGCCTAGATCAGTTGATAAGAGCGCACGTCAACCAGATATGCCTGATTTTCCTTGGTCTACGGTTGTCACTTAAGGCATGTCTTTCTCCCAGCTTCCTTAACTTTCAGGCACATGACCAACAGTTTCACCACATTTGCCTCCTACCGGCAGCTCTGTATAGTCCTCCTTTCTTTTTTTTCTTTATATGTCTTTCAAATTCTTTTCTTTTTCAGTCCCAGGGATGGTACCCAGTGCTTTTACACTGAGCTACATCCCTAGCTCTTTTTGTGTGTGTTGAGATGGAATCTTGCTAAGCTGCCCAGGTGGGACTTGAGGTTTTGATCCTCCTCCCTCAGCCTCCCAGAGTGCTGTGATTACAGACACAGCCAGCACACCCAGCTGAATACTCCTTCACATGCTGGAAATACTGCTCCGCACACGCGTCTTCCTCTAAACTGTTTTGTCTGACCAATGTTAGCAGGAATCAAAGATCTTAGAAGTGAAAGGAGTCTCCCAAATTTCTCAATCTATCCTTCTGTCTTCAGGCAAACACATTTTATTTTCACTTAATAAACATGGCCCAGGGTTTGGGATTTAGCTCGGTGGTAGAGTGCTTGCCTAGCAAGCATAAGGCCCTGAGTTTGAGCCCCACGACCCGCCCCCAATAAAAAAAAAAATAAGTAAACCACCCAGAGAAGTGACTTGTTTAAGGTCACACCTCTATTAAATAATGATTCCCTCTCCCTAGGACAGGAGGGGGAGTGAGGGACTAGGTAGCAGGCAGTAAGCCCCAGAGAAGGGATTTTTTTTGTGTGTGTGGTAACGTAACATTTAAGGAATGTTAATAAAGTCATTAAAAATCTTCGTGATAATGAAAATTATGGAAGAATGGAACTACGCTCAAAGACCAGTGTTGAGGCATCTAACACTGCATAATAAGCCACTCCAAGATTTGGGACCTGGAAACAACCTTTGTTTTGCTCACAACCTGCAATCCGGGAAGTTGGGCAGCAACAGTTCATCTCTGCCCCCTCAGTGTTAACTAGAATGCTTCACAGTTTGAAAGCCAGAAACATCTGAAACCTCATTCAACCCAGACATCTGGAGGCTGGGACTGTTGGGCTCCCTGGCTAGGGCTCCCCAGCATAGCAGCTGCGAAGAAATCAGGCCTTTTCCATCAGCTTAGCTCCCAGAGGCGGTGGCTCAAGGAAAAGAGCCAGGTGGAAGCTGCATTGCCTGTTAGGATTTAGTCATGGAAGCCACGCAGTGTCCCTGCTGCCAAATTCTCCCAGCCAAAGCAGCTGCAAAGTTCCCAGATGCAAAAGGCAGGAACAGGGCTAGAGGTGTAGCTCTGTGGTAGACCACTCACCTAGCACTGAAGGAAAAAAAAAAAAAAAAGGCGAGCGAATGCCACTTGATGAAGGAGTGTCGATGCCATCAGATTGTAAAAAGGGCATGCGGGGGTGGGGACAACATCTATATCAGAGCAGCTCTCTTAATACAATCTGCCGCAACTGAAAACTTCTTGCTAACAAAACCATTCGAACACGAGGTGGAAAAGCGCCTGGAAAGGCCACGCGTCACTCCGAAACATTCTGAAAGACAGCTCGGACGTCCCTCTCGTGTGGATCCCTCCTGGACGGGCTCGGCTCTCCCAGCCTAACCCGGAAGGCCCGCCCGGTGCCAGCCCTCGGTGGGCGTGGCCACGCTGGCCGCGGGTCTCCTCCCCGGGGCGTGATTGGTGAGCGCCGCCCGTGCGCGGTGACGTTGTGCCTGGCGGCAAGTTTCCGAGAGGAGCGCGGGAGTGGAGCACCCGGCCGGTGCGGGACGTGCCGGCAGGTCCTCGCGCGGTTTCCGCGCGGGAACGCTGCTGTCAGTCCGCCGTCTGCGGGGCTCCGCGGAGAGAGCCAGCGGCCCCCGCCTCTCGGGGGCGGCTGTAGGGCGGGGCGCCCGCGTCGCGCTGATTCTCCAGCGCTCGCAGGGCCTGCCGAGAGGCGAGGCCCCTCCGGGCAGGGCCGCGTGGCCCGGCTCCCCGCAGGCACCGGGCCCTGCTCACACCGTACCGGAGCGGGAGTCAGCCGCGAGGTGGAGGCCGGCCGCCAAGACGGGGCTGAGCGTCGGCTGCTGTGAGGTGCGCGGTCCGGGAGGTCTCGGAGACGGGAGTCCGACCTCGGCCCGAAGGAGGCGGCAGCGCGCGGAGAAGCCAGTGAGTCCCCCAGCTGCCACCGGGCCCTCCGGCCCAGCGGACTTTTCCCTTGTACCGATGCCTGCTAGCCTGTTCCTGCAGATAAGTGGAAAACACCTTGCAGGATGTTGGTTCTTTTGTTCTCATTCGATTCCTGGTTTCAGAGACGATGGCGGAGGAACTGGACCTCGCAGGACACGACTCTGATGCGGCGAGTGAGGAGGTGGTCCTGACGCCTGCAGAGCTCATTGAGAGGCTGGAGCAGGTAAGCGGGCCACACCTCGTCATTTACTCCACCTGTGCGAGTGCTGCAGCTCAGAAAATGAGGGAAATGGAATTCGAGGTGTATTTTGAGAGAAGAGGAACAGCATCTTATGTCTGCACAAAAACAGGAACGTGGGAGACATTCTTTAGAAACCTCACAGACGTCGGATCAGGAAGTGACAGCTCTGGGCACCTTTAAGTAGAATGTTTGACTGAGCAAGGATCTACCTGGTATTTACAGGGATTCCAAAAGTACAGCGCAGGCCTGGGGATTTAGTCCAGTGGTTAGAGTTCTTGCCTAGCAAGCCCAGGGCCCTGAGTTCGATCCCCAGCACCAAAAAAAAAAAAAAAAAAAAAGGTACAGACTTGTGAGTTCTGTGCCTTAGTCCCTTGAAATATCTGCTGTCTCCCCTTGGAGAATGCCTGAGGTAGCAAAATACTTTTAAGGAAAAACTGGTCACATTCTTTTTTTTTTTCCCCACTTTTCCGTATATTTCCACTGTTTATCTAAAATAACTTTTTTCTCCCTCTCTTGGTATTACATGTTTGTGATACATGATAAATTCATCATGGGGAATTGGTGCGTATACATATCACATATTGATCCTTTTTATTTCCCCTTCTTCCTGTCTTTCTCCCCCATCACTCCCCCACCCCCATTTTAGTTACTTTTCTCATTGCTGAGACAGAATACCCAACACCCAAAGTTAAAGGAGCAGAGGTTTATTTTGGCTCACAGTTCGTAGAGGTTTCAGTTCATAGTCGCTGGCTCCAAGGCAGGGTGGCATGGCAGAGGGACATTGCAGAGGAGAAACTGTTTATGGCAGGCAGAAGGCAGCAAAGTAGCAAAGCAACAGTAGTGCTCTTTCTGTCTCTTACATTCTATCCAGGTGGCTCTCACATCCCGGGTGGGGCATTCTTAATCCCAGCATCACACACTCTAGATCCAGCCACCTATGAAAAGCCCCATCTGTGACCACATAAGGCTTTGGGCGGGGATTTTATCCACTCTTCTGTTGGTGGCTGCTTCCAAGATTTAGCCATTATGAGTTGTGCTGCTGTAAGCATGGGTATGCATGTGTCATTGTAATATCATATCTTTTGGGGAAGATAGCCAGAAGAGGTATAACCTGGGTCAGGAGAATTTCTGTTTTTTCATTTTTTGAGGAATCTCCATACTGATTTCTCTATTGTTTATATTCCCACCCATGATATAGAAGCATTCCTTTTCCCCCACAGTCTCACCAGCATTTTTTGAGTTCTCGATGATAGCCATTCTTTCTGAAGTAAGATGGAATCTCAGTGTTGTTTTGACTCCCATTTTTCTAATGGCCAAAGATACTGAACATTTTTCCATGTACTTACTGGCCATTTGTTCTTCTGAGAAATGTCTGTTCATTTCAATTGCCCACTTTTTGGTTGGGTCTTTTATTTGGAGGTGTCTAATATTTTGAGTTCTTCATATATTATAGACATTAGTTCTCTGTCCAAGGCATAGCTGGCAGAAATTTTTCCCTTTCTATAGGTTATCTCTTTACTCTGTTGGTTGTTTCCTTTGCTGTGCAGAAACTCTTTAACTTGATATAAACGCATTTGCTGATGCTTGGTATTATTTCTTCTCCAATCGAGGTTCTGGTCAGAAAATCCTTGCCAAGCATGGTGGTGCATGCCTGTAATCCCAGTATTCATTTGGGAGGCTGAGGCGGGAGGATGGCCACAAACTCAAGGCCAGCCTGAATTATAAAGTGAGACCCTGTCAAAAAAACAAAGTTCTTGCCCATGCCTAGGTCGAGAGTTTTACCTGTATTCTAGCAGACTAACATGTATGTCTTTGATGCATTTTGATTTTATTTTAGTAGAGAGTGAGAGATACGGGTCTAGATGTAGTGTCTTCTGCATATGAATGCCCAGTTTTCTGAGCACTGTTTGTTAAAGACTCTACCTTTTCTCCAGGGTATGTTTTGGGCCCCTTTGTTGAAGACTGCAGTTGTTTCTGCTTTGAGTTGTTTCATTGATCATCATGCCTGTTTTGTTCCATAAAGTAATTATGAAATATTTCTCCTTTTAGTCATAATAGCAGTGAATTATTGAGCATTTCTTGTGTGCCAGCAACTGTTAAGTTCTTTACAGTGATCTCACAAACCTCTCATAGAGGAGTTTAGAGTACCTGGACTTAAATCCACTCCAAGCCAGTTGTCTTTTTTGTGATCTTGAACAATTTGCAGTTTGTCTCATTCCTCTCATTGACTTGGAATGGAAGCAGTAATAGTGACTACCTGGCAGAGTTGCTGTGAGAAGTAATTGGGATAATATACGTAGAGTGCTTACGTGTTGTCTGACCATGGTAAGCACTCACTGGAGTTGGCTGTTAGTACTAATCTTCCTGCCCTGTGGGGCAAGTATTGTTATCTCTGTTTCACAGATGTGGGAGATGTGAAGTATCTTGCACAGGGTTACACAGAGGGAGCAGAGACAAGAGAACTCAGGTCCCTTTGATTCTAAAACATGTGCCAGGGCCTTGCACACGCTAAGCACATACTCTACCACTGTGCTGCTCCCTGTCCACACGTGTATTCTTAATTCGCTACAACTGCTGCCTTGCTCTTGCTGTCTTCATATAACTTCCCCTTTCCAGAAGGCTCTCATGGGTTCACTTCCTAGCATAGCAGAAAAACAAAGCAGAGAGTATAAAATACAAGTTGCAGAAGAACCCATTTCTTTGAAGTTCACGTGCTCGCAATACTGTTGTTCAGAGTTTGCATCCTTGGGTGATGGAACACACCACTGTGCCTCCATGTTTGTTTGTTTGGGGTGTTTTGTTTTTTGAGACAGGGTCTTGCTATGTAGTTCAGACTGGCCTTGAACTCACTATGTAGCCCAGGCTGGCCTCGGACTCACAGTGATTGCCGCTGTACAGCTGCCGCAGTCAGATGCAGGCTCCTGTGCTCCCTGGCGCAGTGTTAGGAGCAGCCTGGCAGGGCCACTGGTGAATGCAGCTCTGAGGAGCTTGCGGACATTATGCTGTTGAATGCCTGTGAAGATGTTTAAAGGTGCCACGTGCAGGGCAGAGCCTCTCAATGATTTGGTTAGTTTGCTGTGGCTACAGATTGGACGCCTTGACCAACAAGAGTTCTCTAGAGTTCACTCTAGAGACTAAGATCAAGGCACTAGCTCAGTTGGTTTCTTCTGAGACCTGTTTCCTAGACTTACAGTAAGTGGCTGTCTTCTCCATGTCTTTACGTGGTTTTCCCTCTTGTGTGTGCCTGTAACAAAATTTCCCTTTTTTTCCTCATCTGAGGACATCAGCCATTGAATTATGACCCACCCTAATGACCTCATTTTAACTCAGTTACCTTTTAAAAGACCTGCCTTCAAGTTCCACATATGGAGTTTTCTCTCTGTTTTGTTTTGTTTTTCAATTCCAAGGATAGAACCCAGGACTTCATGCATGCTAGGCAACCACTCAGCCACTGAGACACATACCCAGCCAACATAGGGAGTCTGGGAGGCACACAAGTCAGCTTGTAACAGTGATGGCAGGCTGTCATTTAGAATTCTGGTCATGGGGCTGGGGATTTAGCTCAGTAGTAGAGTGCTTCCCTAGCAAGCACAAGGCCCTGAGTTCAATCCCCAGCACCTACCAAAAAAAAAAAAAAATGGGGAGAACCAGATGTAGCCACTTCAAGCATAGAACCTGATTTATTTTTAATGACCATAGATTTAAACACAAATTTCTCACCACAGAATTTGAAAAGATTTTATTTGAAAGATTTACACAAATAAAAAAAAAAGATTTACACAAATAGAAAACTTTTCCTAATATATTGTTATCATAATTTCATAATATAAATGAAAGATCTCTCCAAATCTACATCATTTGCCCCACTGTGCCATACAAGCATTATCGTTTTCTTTGAATGTCCTATTATGAAAAGGTTGGGAAGCATTATGTAGAGAGATACAACAAATGCAGTTAAACTGTAAGAAAACTAAACGCTAAAGTCAAGCTGCTGGTTACCTCTGAGGAAGGAGGGACGCACCAGGACTTTTAAACTAGTAACCATATTCTTTAATGAAGTTGTACACACACAAGTTGGTTTTTGATAAGTTCTCCAGAAAATTTGATCTACTGTATTCTCATTCTCATACAGATTGTTTCTATAGCTGCATGGTGGGGGTGCAGCTCAGTAGAACACTTGCTTCGCACGTGCAAGACTCAGGGTTCAATCCCCAGCCCAAAAAAATAGCAGCAGTATTACAGAAGCTCAAGCACTTGAAAAAAAAATTTATAATTAAAGGAATACTCAGTACTAAATGATGTGTCACGATGACAATAATTAGGGAAGCAGAGACTCAAGGACATCAGAAAAAATAATTTGAGCCTGATATGAAATTCCAAGCTATGCTAAAACTCAATTTCCTGTAATTGAAAGATAAGTATAGCTCTCCTTAGTCACTTATGAGTATTTCAGTTCTCTAAGCCTTGTTAATCTGCAAAAGATCCAGAACAGGTGGGTGTGAGTCAAATTAGACACTTAACCTCATGCTCTCACACCTTAAAAAGAGAAATCTGTTTGTATTGTGATCCTTTATCATTGGGAGCCTTGGAGAGTTAACCTGTTCTTTTCGGCTGTAAGATAAGGATATTTACAGCCATTTCTTCCCATGTAGTAAAAAGATGAGGGACGAAGTGGGCTTTAGAAAGGGAGAGATGTGTGGAGCGAGGTGGAAGTTAGCTCTCAGAATGGAAACCATGAAGGGCGCCCCCTGCGGGAAAGCAGCTGGTGAGGAAATAGCCATGCTGGTGTAACTGGGTGACAGGTAACTCTGGGAACACCAGGTGGCGTTACTCTCTAAGTTATACCCACAACTGAGGTAAACAGTGATTTTTTTTTTTTTTTTTTAGTAATAATTGAATAAATGGTTGTGAACACATCCTCCCCACTAAAAGATGTGGGAAAACCATCATAGAAGCAAAGTTTGTCTTCAGAGCATTCCCAGTATTTCCAGCTGGTGGCCAAATAGTTTTCTTTATCTGCAGTGTCTATGATTTTTATGCGTTTGACCGACTTCCTGCATTATTTCGGTCCACTGTCAAGTGATGCCTGTTTTCCTCGGCATTGTTTTCTAGGCCTGGATGAATGAGAAGTTTGCCCCTGAGCTGCTAGAAAGCAAGCCTGAAATTGTAGAATGTGTCATGGAGCAGCTAGATCATATGGTAAGAGTTACTTGGTTACTAACGAAGAGAAAGTTAAAGCATTTGGTCGGCGTAGAGAGAACTTACAGTCTGATAGCAAATCTGTTTTGTTTGGCTCAGCCCAGTACTTTAAAATACGTTTGTACTATTATATTGTATTATATATTATCTACATTTACAAAGCATGAGAGTTCCTGTAAATAACTAGATGTCAGCCTCAGTGAAAAGCCTAAAGACCTGACATCACAGACCCACACTTCCACATGGAAACAGTGCACCAGAGCAGGCTGAGGGCCACTGCTTTGTCGTGTTCTCTGTTCCCCACAACCCCTGACCCCCCGACCCCAGCCCCGTCATACCCCTTCACTGCCTGGCCTGCAAATATTCACATCCATAGTCTTTGGTTTAGATGGTCTGGCCTGTGTCATCAATGTCAGAGTCTCTTTAAAGTATTGGTATTTTACAGTTTCTCAACTAGTGTTTTGATACTGCTTTTTAGGCCCCTTAGACATTCCTTCTCTGTGCTACGCTATCTCCTTTACACTTGGAGTCCTAGGCCCTTCTGGCTGACCATATTCAGATTCTAGTCAGTCATTTTCTAAAAGTAAATAAGCATTGTTTGAACTTCATGCAGTGAGAATGTAGTCATAATTTGTATAATTTAAAAATTAAAATGAGAACTTTTATATGATTAGTTTTTTGTTTTCCTTTGGCCCAAACGGTCTTTGGATCCTCACCTTTGCCAGTGCTGATGGTCCCTGGTCTTTGACCATCTTTTTTTTTTTTTTTGTAAATAAACTTCAGTTTCTTTTTTAATAGGAAGAAAATCTCAAAAGAGCCAAAAAAGAAGATCTGAAGGTCAGTATCCATCGGATGGAGATGGAGAGGATCCGCTATGTCCTCAGCAGCTACTTGCGGTGTCGACTCATGAAGGTATGACGTAGAGATGCCTGTGGGCGTTAGGGTAGTGACGCTTGTGATGTAGACCGGATGTCCTGGGGAGAAGAGGGCAGGGCCCAAAGATGCTGCTGGTCACCCAGCGTCGGTATAGCCAGAGCCAAGGAGGCCAGAGGTAGTCCTGGGAAGCATAGTTGAGACATACGTTGTACTACCTGGGACACCTTCCACATTTATAGTCTGATTTTCTCTTGTGAATGGTGTCCCCGGAGTTAAAACAAGGTGGTGCTGAGGGTGGAGTCATTTGCATTGGTTAAATAGGGAATATTGACTAAGGAGAGCTAGTTTGAAAAATCGTTTTCCATCTGTCAAAGCAGAGTATGGTAACTTCATGTTCTGCTATAGCTCTGTGGCCCTTCTAACTCAGAAATATAATTATGACACATTCTTATTTCATATGATACCTGTTTCAACCATTAAAAATTCTTACTTTCTTGAAGTTTATTTGTTTCCATTTTGTCTCCTTAAATATTACAAATCAAATACATTCTCTCTTCTCCATGATAATGCTTTAGATACCGGAAGACAGCTCACACATCTCATCCAAGTCTTCTCTCTCTGAAACATTCCAACTCTTTGAATCCATTTACTCTCCTGATCTCTTCTCCAGAAAGGTTCTTGTTTATCATATCTTAAGTTATATCACCTGAAACACAATACAATATCCCGGTTGTGGTTCAGCCACTTGGGTGAAACAAGTTGACCACTCGGAATTTCAACCTAATAGTGACCAATAGTGATGCCATTCGTTATTCAGAGCTCGCTCTGCACTCATCTTTACCCTTCCTGGGTGTGTAAGTTATAATTGCCCTATCTAGTCACCATCCTGTCTTTGGATGGCTTGGGTTTTGACCCCCCAAGTATAGAGCTTTGATACTTATGCTTCTTAAACTTTATCTTATTAAAAATGGCCATTTTCCTGGTCTCTGAACCCTGATGTTGTCACATAATAGCCATCTCTTAACACATTGTTTCATCAGCAATTTTTATATGTATGTTATAAAAATCATATCTGATTCATTAGTAGGACTGAGCTAAGGCTGGGATGTAGCTCAGTGGAAGAGCACTTGCTTAGTATGTGCAAGGTCCTGGGTTCCATTCCCAGAAGCTTAAGAAAAGTAGGACTCAGCCAATGATAAGATTATTTCATCAGTTACGTTCCTACAGACCCATACCTACCTATCCACTGTATTCTTTATTCAACCATTTATGAACTTTACAGTATCGCCCAGCCCCAGGTTTAGTTTGTCCACAGTAATGTCACAAAGACATTATCATATTTTTTTAAAAAATGGATGTAGAAGAAAAGTGTAAAAGGAAAAAATTATAGGCGTGTGTGTATGTGTTTATGTATTTATGCACACATAAAATGCCTCCTCCCCCAACACCAGGGCACTTACCTTGTCTTCCGCACCCCTTGGTCAGGTAAATCCTCGGCATGTTAACCACTGTATATCCTTCTCTTCAGCTTCATAAACCATCTTTTAAATCTGTCTGTTCTAGTGTAGTGCCACTTACCAGTATGAAAGCCACTGGTCTGTATTTGAAGACGCACCATCTTCTTTCCATTTGCAAAACTAGGAGATTTACCTATGTCCGATCTTTCAACCCTCTTCTGATTTTAGTAATTCTTCCAAGATCATGAAACTACATATATTTTTAGTACACTAAGTGATAGAGTAGCAATTTACATACGACAGGAAAAACAGCTTTACACGGGGAAAACAGCTCTATACGAATGTTAATTTCTCCAGGGCAGCCGGAGCAGGTGAGCACTGCTGTCCTCCTTGCCATTGTCCTCTCCCTGCGGCCCAAGAACAGAAGCGACAGCACTGACCATACAGCAGGCTGATCCTTTCCTGGGTCTCCGATACGCACCTTTTTGTAGCTTTTAACTCTTACTTTGCTTGGTTACAGGTGTTTTGGCGGTTTATGTTCTTGTTTGGGGGTTTTTGGTTGATTGATTGCTTTTCATTCTGAAACATTCTTTTTTCCCAAGCCTCACCTCATTTCTGGTTTTGTTATAATTAAATGTCATTACTGTGTCTGTTTGTATACTCTGTATACATGTTTTCAGCTTTCGTGTGTATTTCTGCTCATAGAAGTATGTCCTGTATGATTATATAAAAATGTTAAATGATATCCCTTCTCCAGTATCTTGTATTTCTTTCATGAAGGCCTCTCATTTGGAACCATCTTCCTTTTGATATTATTTCTTTTTTCTAAATTCTCGGAAACCTGCCTTCTTGAAGTCCCAGGCATAGGTCTTATTATTATTAATATTTTTTTCTTTTTTTTTCTTTTTTTTGGTGCTGGGGATCGAACTCAGAGCTTTGTGCTTGCTAGCCAAGCACTCTAACCACCGAGCTAAATCCCCAGCCAGGTCTTAGAATTAGAAAGTGTCTTAGCTGCAAAAACTTGCCATTTTGACAAGTTTTACTTTTTATTGCGGGGGAGGGTGCAGGGATGTTAGGGATTGAACCTAGGGCCTGGCACATGCTGGACTAGCACTCTGCTGCTGAGCTATATCCCCAGCCCCTTGCCTTGACCACCTTCAGAAAATGAGTGTGTTTGAGAGCACATGCCTATGGTGCCAGCACTCAGGAGGCTGAGTCAGTAGAATTTCAAGTTTGAGGCCAGCTACATACGGAGTTTCAGGCCAGCACCACTACAGAGCGAAATCCTGTCTCGAAGAAGAAAAGAAAAATTAGGGACATGAAAATGAGTATGTTTGACCCTTGAACCCGGCAGCTGGCGCACATTTCCTTTATTTTTATTTATCCTCACAGATAGAGAAGTTTTTCCCGCACGTCCTGGAGAAGGAGAAGATGCGCCCTGAGGGGGAGCCGTCCAGCCTCTCTCCCGAGGAGTTTACCTTTGCCAAGGAGTGAGTGAGCGAGGCGCTGGCCCGCCTCGGCCCTGGGTCCTCGGCTGTGGGCGTGCGATCTGATGGTGATGTGCACGTTGTCCATCCGCTGGCCCAGCGCGCACAGCTGTCTGAGCGTCTTTGTTTCAGGTACATGGCTCACACTGAGACCTATCTTAAGAGCGTCGCCTTAAAGCACATGCCTCCAAACTTACAGAAGGTGGACCTCCTGAGGGCAGGTAAGCAGGACTTCTCTGTGCCCATGCTCGAGAGAGTGCAGATATTTTCAGGGCCTGAGAGCAGGCTCTTCATCTTCATTCTTCTCCAATGTGGAAAAATAAGTGTGCAGATAAGTAGCCAAGAGGAGAAGAAAGAGCCGACAGCAGAGGTGGCCCTTACGGCATGGCTGTTGCATTCTCCCAGAGAGCCCAGACTCCTGAGGCGGCCACTGCCGCTGCAGGTGCATCGTGTCCCCAGTGTCCACCCCAGGAGCACTGTCTGCTGAGCCTCCGTGAAGGGCTGGGCTCCTCTGGGTGCTGGGCCGCACAGGACGCCCCGCCCACTGTTCTGCTCTCAGGGGCTGGCTGGCTACTTCCAGATTCCAGAATACATGGGGACATCAGCTATTGCTGTTAATCTCTTACTGTGGTTAATTTCTAAATAAACTTTATCATAGGTATGTATGTAAAGAAAAAAATGTGTACATACAATAAGTTCAACAAAGTGAGTCATATACACCTTTGACACAAATAGACAGTGTAAAAGCATAAAAAACCAGTGTAAAAGCATAAAAACTATTACACACGAAATAGTATAAATAAACTTTACTTTTAGAGTTACCTTTAAATGGTGGTGCAGGACAGGACATCGCCTGGCATCTAAGGGGTCACAGGGAGCGAGCTGACAGGAAGAGCATTACTAAGTGGGGGGTCTGGGTAGAGTCATCTAGGGCGAGAAGCAAGAGCCGCTACTCAGTCATCCCTGGATCACTTTCTAAAGAGGCAGGACAGAACTGCACCCGGCAGAAACCTGTGTCGTCCACGTCAGGTGTGGGCCCGATCCCACCGCACCTGCGTCTGCTCCTGCTGCTGGTCCTTCGGCTCCGCCGTCTCCCCCTCCCCTCCCTCCTCCCGTTAGTGCCCCTTGTACTGTCCGGGAAGCACACAGCAGCACCGCTGTGAGCATGTCCAGCAGACATGTGCGGTACTTCCGCAGTTTGTTCACACCTACAAATGTCCGTAATGCGAGGGCCGTTCATATCTGAAAGTCTGAAACTCAAGTGTCCGAAGTCGGGGGCTTACTCTACAGGGTGTGGAACCCTCCGAAGTTTCAGGCGCCCAGCCGGGGTCTTGGGATAGTTCCCTCGCTGGGGCTGCTCTGTGACAGAGTCCCCTGCACGGTGTAAGGACTTGGTTGTCGAGTGAGTAGTTTCTGTGAGAGCCGCAGCTCACCCCACGTCACCCTCCCAGGCTGCTTTTACATCAGAGCTTCACTGGTGCTCGATACCACTCAGCCCAGCAACTTCTGCTGCGAGTTTTCTGATTGCGTTATTTTCTGGCAGTTCCCAAACCAGATCTGGATTCATACGTGTTTCTGAGAGTGAAAGAACGACAAGAAAACATACTGGTGGAACCAGAAGCAGACGAGCAGAAGTGAGTGATGCGTCTTTCCCCACGGAAAGTCACCCCAACGGAGAGGCAGCTAAGCCTTAGATGGTGTTTTCCCTCCTTTTTCAGGGACTATGTGATTGACTTGGAGGAGGGCTCACAGCACTTGATCCGGTACAGAACCATCGCGCCTCTCGTTGCTTCTGGAGCAGTGCAGCTGATTTGACACTCAAAATAAACAAGCATGAAGACGGGGACTCGGAGGAGATATCGGAAGCCCTTCCTCTCGCTGCGGGCCAAAGAACAGTGCTGAAGCCTTCTCCGGGCAGCAGACACTCCACAGTGCTGTGGGTCACTTGGGCGCTAGGAAGGAGTCGGGCAGGAATTCTAACCTGCGGTGAACAGACGCTACCTCCTCACTCCCTGCCAGTGCAGCCAGCGTCAGCAGAGGGGGCCGTTGCTCTGCTCATGCTGTGCACCCGGCAAATAAAGATTCTCGCTCTGTGCACCTTTCCTTTGGTATATTTTTTGAGTTCAGAAAAGTGAGGCAGAGATAGTTCAAAAGATGTGTCACTGTTTGATTGTGGGAGGTACTGTCCTAACCTGATGATTAGAGTTCATTTAACCTTCCTGGCAGTAAGATTATAAACAGGTAAAACAGCTGTAGTCTAGTGCAATACATCATCGCATTATGTGAACTAAGCTTTTGGAACCTCCAGTAATGGACTGAAGCCAATTTCTGTCAGGCTTAAGCAAAAAGCACAGCTAAACCAGTGATGCTGTGATTAAATTTCCAGTTGGTGGTGGAGAGAACGTGTGGATGGCTCTCAGCTTGCAGTCTGGAAGCAGGTTCTCCCTGCTGCCAACCCACAGCCCTCGCTGGGCCCAGGCAGCCCTCCCAGGCCAGCCTCCGGCCATCTGGCCATCCTCAGCCACACTCTGAGCTGAGCAGCACAGCTTCTCTGCAATGTGACCTCAGAAGTCGCTTTTTACATGGAGCTCTCTGCTTTCTCCAGGGAAACAGATGAAGTGTCCTCATGAGTGGATTATACTTCAAATGTGAAAAAAAGCAACCTGCATTTGTCTTTGCTTGATGAAAGGTCAGCAGATTTTCTCATACGTATACGGACAGTGGAATATTGCTGTCATTTCCGAGAGAAAGTGGGTGAAAGCAAGGGAGGTTTTAGGTGAATAAAGCACTTGATCCTCCTCTAGTGCCTTTTGCTCTTCCATGTTTTTACTCTCCAGCTATTCGTTGAACATTAAGCTTATGGTGTGCCAGGCACACAGTTGAAGACCAGGGGTTACAACCCCCTGCTCATTGTGTGGTAAGTGCCTTGCAGACAATTAGAACAGGGCAACTCAAGACAGCTTGTGTAAAGAGCCTGCAGTGGGCAAGATAGCGGTGCAGGAGAAGGTCTGGGGGACAGGTTGGGCCCAGATCCAGGAGGACTTTTTTAACAAAGGACCCCGCTGGAGAAGTCTGAGAAGTCGGCAAGTGTTGGGAAACAGGGCAGACCTTTAATGCTAAGTCTGAGGTCAAGCCCAAGCCTTCCACTGTGCCAAGCAAGCAGGAGCAGGCCCTCAGCTATTGTCTAGACAGTTCTAAAGCCTTCACATGCAAACCACACGCCTGCTAGGACGATTCGGGGGCTGGAGGTGTAGCCTCCAGGTAGGGGCTGTGGTTTCAATCCTTAACATCGAAGAGCGGGTTCTGACTCGGGAGGGCTGGAGCAGGACCCAAGGTTCTACAACTCCAGGGAGTTCCGCACTGGAGCATCGCTGTCGGCCCGGCCAGGCCGCAGGGAACGGTCGCCGTCTCTCCGCTCAACCCACAGGAAGAACTGCTCTGTTTCCTGAGTCACCTCTTCACGGGAAGGTGGGCTTAGGTGTGTCATCCGGAAGTAAAGGGGAAGTTGGATTTGGAAACTAAGAGGAAATGGAAATGACGTCACTTAGCCGACAACAATTTTAATTTGTTTCATGGTATTTTGCCTTTACGTCAAAACCTCACCCCAGAAAACAAGAAACATTTTCGTCCAACGATTGCGTCATTCTTGCCATAAGCGCGTCCCTGCGCGACGCAGCCCCGCGCGACACCTGCAGGTGCATCCCTGGGCTCTCCCAGCACAGTGGCCGCCTGCCAGCTGTGTTCACGCTCGGCCCACCCTTGTGAAGCTTTCAGTGAAATTTTAAGCAAATATGTTACATCTTTTCTTCACACAGTGTTTTTCAAGTAATTTATCTTGGAAAGCTAAACATTGCAAACATTTGGAACTCAATAATTGATTTTTGAAATGTTTCTAATCAACAGTCTATGAAAGTACTCATGATACTATCACCAAAACATTTCTGCCATGCTGGGGGTAGAACCCAAACCAAAAATAAAAACCTTGTTTTTTAAAAAGCAAAACCAGTATTCTGTATTTGATAGATTTGGTTTCAAGTCGCTTGGCTGTTTCCAAAATATTTGGATATTCCTTACAAGGCTGGCAAACCTCTGCTGGGGGTGTCAGGGGACCGTACTATAGATTGTGAAGGCAGTAATAATGGTGTGTGTTGGGTGTGTGCTCTGAATCAGGCTGGTGTATCCTTTAGATTAATAGGTAAATCTTCACAACGAGGCGCTGCAAGGAAAGATTGGAGGGTTTGGCATGAGTGGGAGAGATTACTGGGTATCTTTTCGGTGGATGTGTACGTATGGACTGGTGTCTATGAATGAGCTATTTCACAATTTCATAGAGGTAGTTGATTTATAGGAAACTTAATATGACTGTTTCCTGTCTTGTTCTGCAAATGATTCCTGTCCATGGAAATGTAAATAAATTTTGTCCTGTTGAAAATAAAGTCAAATCTCCATTTGAACAGGTTTTAACACTTTTCTGGTTCTCTCACTGAATAGTTAAACGCTGGTACATGTTCATTTTGTACCTGTGTGAGTCGTGAGTAGCTACCCTATAGATGTCGAAATATTTCGAAGTTCTTACATGGGGTGTTTATTTATAAGGTGCAGTTGATAGCTCCACCTTATAGATGAGAAGGGGGTCACCCACTGAGGGAGCTCCGCAGCAGAGGAAGTGTGACTGGACGCCCCGGAGCCTGGAGCACTTTCTCACCCCCAGAGAAGAGAAGATCCAGAAATGCTTCGAGCAATGACAGCAGGAAGACTCAGCTGAGGGAGTGACTCCTGCCATTCACGTGACCTCACAGGAGGTAGCATTTTCTTAACAGAAAAGTATTCCTGCCCGAGGCGGGTCATAGTCTGCACGCCACAGTGCTTACAAACTCTCCCTAGCGCGTTAAGTTATAGCGTTCAGAATATGGAGCACGCAATGACCTAAGCCTTGCTTCTCCAGTTCTAGTATGTTCTTCAAGATTAAATATGAAAGTAAGCAAAAGGAGGGAAGCTGTGGCTCAGTGCTAAGAGGTGACGCCCACATAGGAGGCCCTGGCTTCAATCCTCACCACCACAGAAAGGGAGCAGGGTAATTGTTTTGCCCTCAAGCATTACACAGTGAATCCTAAGAAAATCCCTTGGGTATAAACCTGAAAATACTTTCGTTTGGCTCACACAACTTTTCTAAGAATGTTGAAAGGGACTGGGCCTGGTGGCTCCTGCCTGTAATCCTGGCAATCTGGGAGGCCGAGGCAGGAGGATGGCAAATTTGAACCCACCTTGGGCAATTTAGTGATTTACCAATACACTGTCTCGAGGTAAAAATATAAAAGGGGCTAGAGAGGTAGCTCAGTGAATTACCCTAGGCTCAATCCCTAGTACTGCAAAAAGGAAAGAAAGAAAAAGGAACGTTGAAGTTGTTTTCTTGCTTTCAAAGCTTTGTGTGTGAAAGGAGTCTTTATCCTCTTCAGTAGGGGATTCTTTGGTATCGAAAATCATTCCCAGCCCAAATGAAAATTTTTCAGAACTTCAAATTGCTGCTGTTATCTCTGAACCTACATTTTTCCTCGAACATAATTCTGTTGTTGTTTTGAGATGGTGTCTCACTATGTAGTTCAGGTTGGGCATGAACTCACTCTGTAGCGCAGGCTGGCCCTAAACTAACGATGATCCTCCTGTTTCAGCCTCCCGAGTGCTGGAATTACAGATGTGCGCCGCCATGCCCGGCCACAAACAGAATTCTTACCATTTCATTGCCTTTCTTAAAAAGCTTCAGTGGTTACCCTTTGCCCACAGAAAAGAGAGGCGGGACAGAGAGTAATATGTATTCAATGTCTGTGTCCCGGACTCCAGGCACATGGCTGTTCTCAGTGACCTTGTTTCACAGCATCCCCTGGAGGAAGCGCGGTCTCACCAGGGGAACCAGCTCCCTGGCCAGGCCTTTCTCTTATGCCTACAGTTCCACCATTTTATCGTTGTAAAATCTCACCACATTCTTCAGGGAATTAAGATTCAGAATTCCGTGTTAGTAACAGAAGAAGCAGTGCGGCCGTGCATGGCTGAAGTCACAAAACAACCTGACGCCAGAGGAAAATGGCGTTGACCTCACCAACGACATCTGTGAGCAGACACGTGTGTGCTCGCCGCTCAGGTCCTACAGGCAGCCTGCCCGGCAGCCCTGGACCCATCCTGTGGCCTCAGACCGAGGCTGCAGCCACAGGCCTCGCTTTTGTAATCGGTCCTTAGCTTTGTCCGCTTCCGTCAGACATCTACTACATTTTTCTCTTCAGCCCAAGACGCGGTTCCTCTCCCGCGAGCGCAGTCATGGATAAACTGCTGACCACAGTGTCCTCAGCCGTTTGATGTGTTTATTAAACAAGGGGGCCCTTCAGTCAGCCCAATTAGCTTGGTTCCCCTGTTTACTTTTGGTATCAGACTTGGTCCCAGGAGGCAGCATTCTTGGATTAATTGATTGCTTTTAGGAACGAAACAACCATACGAATTCCATCTCCCTGTTCTCTGAAGATTACACTCGAAGACACTGTCAGTAACACTAGCCACTGTTTTCTGCCAATAAATGTTTCTCAGAATGCAATGCAAGTGAGAATTGGTCTGTTCGGTCTTTATGATTTATTTTACTGGGCAGATGAGTCCCGTAGGTTCCCCTGTCCGGCCAAGGTGCTCACTGCTCTACCCCTCCTCCTTGTAATGGGGCCCGTGTTTTCCCTTAAATGGTTTCTGGGCCCCTTTTTCTGGTTTTTTCCTTTGTTTGTTTCCCTGTGCACATGTTGGGGCAAGTGCTCTGCCACTGAGCTACCCCTCAGCTCTCTCCTTTCCATAATTACAATTTTACTATTCCATTCGCCTCAGTTTACAAAACCACCCCACATTTGGGGGAGAATTAAGTACAGGATTAATACCTGTTTCCCTGAAAATAAGACCCAGTCAGAAAATAATCATCCCTGAAAACCAGAGATCAAAAATCCCTGCCCCAGTCAGCCTATCCTTGCCTTCCCCAGCACCACTATTCTCTTGCTCAGTGGCTACAGGGCAGGTGAGGCGAGGAGAGACTGGTTCAGACTGGTATTTTTGATCTCTGGTTTTCAAGGCTGATTATTTTCTGGCTGGGTCTTATTTGTAGGGAAACAGCATGTGCTAGTATCTCAGACATGTATTAGTAACCGAAGTTCTCCCTTGTGTGTGTGGGGACGGTGATTCAAAGCCATCTCTCAGAATACCGATTCCTAAAGCAGCACCCATAGGAAGGGCGCTGTGCCCTACTGGTCTGGCTCTTATTCAGGAAGTGTGAACAGGTCACGTGAGGACACAGCGAAAGCAGCAGGATGCTGAGCACGAACAGAAGATCTCACTGTGAGCTGTGAGTGAGGGGCGGGAAAGGCAGGCGCCACGCCTGTCCTCAGCCATCCTAAGGGTCATGGCCCACACCCCTAGGAAAAGAGGTTAGTGAGAGGAAAGTGGGCCGCAGTGCAGCTCGGCGGTAGAGCACCTGCCTGTATGAGACCCTGGGTTTGAGTCCAGCACAAGGAAGGCCAGACACACCAAATGTATTTAATCAAAGTTTCAAACTGGGAGTAACGGTGCACACCTGTAATCCCAGCAGTTGAGAACCTGAAGCAGGAGGAGCACCACGAGTTCGAGGCCAGCCTGGGCTACATACTGAGCTCAAGTCCAGCCTGAACTGCACAGCGAGACCCTGTCTCAAAGAAGAAAATTTTACGTGAAATGAGAGCCTTTGTAAAGGAAGACCCAAACCCCCAGGGAAAGGTTTTATGCGTCAGTTTGATGAAGGGCAGACAGTCACCTGGAACCGTGTCAGGACAAAGGCTGTGATCTGAGACAGTGGCCCGAAGAAGGAAGCCAGCGGGGCCTGTCTGTCAGGTGGCTTTCCTTCCTCCCGGCATGGAGCAGGACTTCTCCAGAATGAGGGTCTTTGAGGGAGAAAGTGCAGAGTGATCTTATAGATTGTATAACTTGCTTTGAAAAGGAGTTTCTAGTTTCTATGTCCAGAGGGCAGAAAAAGATCAGAGAAGCATTGCTTCTGGGGCTGCTTCTGAGGGCTTTCCGCCTCCTTTAGCTCAAAGTGTTTAGCAGGCCCCATACTGGGGGTATCATTCTGAGGCCCACCATGTGTGTCCAGAGAGGAAAGCCCCCGGCTTAAAGTGCAGAGGCTGGTGAGAAGCTGACCAGAGCACAAATCCCAGAATGCTGTGGGGTAGGAAGGGACGGGACGCCCCAAAAGAACAGAGACTTTTGCCAAGGTCCCAGGCACCTGAGCGGAGCCCTGAAACTCTGGAAGAGAAGCCGGGCCAAGAAGGGAAGGGGGAATGGCTACCCGGACTGAAGCCCAGAAGCCACACGACTCCCCAAGACTCCAAGAGTAGAGAATGGCAGGAGCAGGGCTAAGACGGGTGTGGGAGGTGGGGGGACAGGCTGTTCTGCCTTGTACTGGAGTCTCAGATAAGTTTTAGAGGAGTCTGATTTACCGTGCTAAAAAGTTTGGAGTTTGCACTACAACATTTGGGAGGCTTTGAAAGACTTTAAGCTAAGATCCGATAGAAATACATAAATATAATTTTTGGGGTGGTACTGGGGACCGAACCCAGAGTCTTCACACTGAGCTAAATCTCTAGTCCCTTTTTTTATTTTTTATTTTGAAACAGGGTCTCACTAAGTCACTAAGTTGTCTAGGCAGGCATTGAATTGGGATCCTCCCACCTCAGCCTCTCAGAGTGCTTGGATTACAGTATGTGCCACCACGCCTGCTGGGACAGATTTATATTTTTAAAGACATCATTTACATTTAGAAAAATCCCTCTGGTGACTGTCAAGTGGAGGCCAGACTGGGGGTAGCACCCAGGAGCTGTGCAGGCAATCGAAGCAGCGAGGGCCTCACCACACTTCACACAGGTGGAGATCAGGCAGCAGTGAGCAGGATTTCTGCCCCTGTGAAGATACACCAGTAACTTGGATGATTCTCACTGAGGAGGATTAGAAGATAAATGAAATACGAAGAGCATTTTTTTTTCTTTTTTTGAGAAAAGGTCTTGCTATGCAGTTCAGTCTAGCCTTGAATTCACTGTGCAACCCAGGCTGGCCTCGAGCTCCTAGTGATCCTCCTGCCTCAGCCTCCCAAGGCCTGGAATTATAGGCATGTGCCATCATGCCTGGTTAAAAGCATTTTTCTGAAGACATCCAAGGGCTAATGGGCTACTGAGGAAGTACAGTACAAGACTTAAAAAACAGAAATCCAGAGAAACCAGGACTGCATTTCCGCCAGCCAGGGCATGCGGGTCCCAGGATCAGGGGACCCGGACTTGGATGAGGGATGATTACACCAGGCTGGGAACCTGGTTCTTGTGCCAACGCCCTTCCGCAGCACCGCCAAAAAAAGGAAACCATTGTATCTTTCTTTGCATGAATCACTAAGTGAAGGTTGGACCTCCCTTCTATTATGAGTCTAAGCAACAAGTCATGGTAATATTATCAGTACTTGTCACCGTCACCAAGAGAAATCAGATAGCTTCCGACCACGTTTATGGGGTTTTTTTTTTTTTTTTTTTTTTTTGGTACCGGGAATCGAACTCAGGGCCTCTATGCTTGCGAGGCAAACACTCTAACCACTGAGCTAAATCCCCGGCCCTATGGTTGTTAAAGATATCTCAAAACGCCCTTTACGTTCGTCACTATTTTCAATTATAGTCGGTTGTTGCCCTGCTGCTAGAACTTGTATTTGATGTATCAAGAAAGAAGCATGTGTATTTCTATTTTCACAAATGTTTATCTGATAACTATTTCAATATAATAGGCTTCCTTTGTAATTCTATTTTATTTTAAGCTTTTGAAAACATTGTCAAATGAAGCAGTTAATAGCCTTGTAAGACTGCTGCAGGGGTCTGTGGAACAAAGTGAAACGCGTCTGGCCTGAGGGACAGAGTGGTTCCTTTCCTCCGAATGGAGAGAGGTCTAGGTACCCTCTCCGCAGATGGGATCAGGAATCTAGAAGTAAAAGGAATTAGACGTACACCACTGATCCCCAGCACCACAAAAAATAAATTCTACCTTTTAAAATAAGAAGCAAACCAGCCCTGCTTTCTTCCATATAAGAAATTCAATTTATTAGGCCTGATTGTTATTTATAACCTCCATGTTACCTAAACATATTGGTCTAAAATGCTATTTAGCCAATTTACTTACATGAATTTGTTGTTATTTGCAGTGGTGGGGATCAAACCTGGGGCCCCAAGCATGCTAGGTAGTGTTCTACAATTGAGCTGTTCCCACATCTGGGTTACATATTGGATATTTAAATACACAACAAAATTTAATGTTGTTAAATTTCAAGATCCAGAAAATTTAAATTTTCCTGTATATTTTTGATTGAATCAGTTATCATAGAATGGAAGGATTTCACAGGTGGCAGATTTATAAGTTAGTGGTAATAAAAGGCAAATGACTTGGGGGGTTTTGTTTGTTTGTTTGTTTTGTTTTTGTTTTGTTTTTTTGAGAGAGAGTCTCACTATGTAGTTCAGGCCAACCTTGAACTCACTATGTAGCCCAGGCTGGCCTCGAACTCGCAGCAATCCTCCTGCCTCAGCCTCCCAAGTGCTGGGATTACAGGCATGTACCACCATGACTGGTCTGCAAATGACTTTTTAAAGCTGAGGAACAAAACAGAAAAATATTCAACTATTTAAAAGTTTCCAATAGGAGGCTGGTGTAATGGCACACACCTGTAGTCTCAGTGCTTTGGAAGGCTGAGGCAGGAGGACTGCAATTTAAGACTAGCCTGAGCAATTTAGTGAGACCTGGTCAAAATTTAAAATAAATAAATATTTAAAGTCTGGGGTAGTAGCTCAGTGGTAGAGGGCTCACCTAGCATGTGAGAGGTCCTGGGTTCAGTCTCCAGTACTGCAAAGGAAAAAAAAGTTTCTGTTAGCTCCCAGAAGCCTGGTTTTGAAATCACAAGGATGACTCCCCAGATCTCAAACTTATAATTGGATTAAAGCTATCCAGGTTGTCAGTACCTCCGGGCATCTGGCAGAAGTAAATTAAACTTGTCTCTGAGGATAAATGATAACTTCTCAAACACAACCTCTAGCATAAAGCTAGCTAGGCACATAAGAAAAACAATGAAGGATAATTAAAAGAAGCAACAGGAGCAGCTACTACAGGTAACGGAGTTACTAGACACAGGTTGTAAAACAAGCATGCATATGAGACAAGTGATGAATTCAAACTTCAGCCAGGAACTAAACACAATGGAAAGAAGCAGGCTTGGGTGTAGCTCAGTGGTAGAGCACTTGCCTCACATGCACAAGGCCCTGGATTTTGCTCCGCAGCATAAAAAAGAAGAGCAAGGAAAAGAGAGAGAGGGAGAGAAAAGAGAGAGAGGAGGAGAAAAGGAGAGGAGATGGAAGAAGCAACACACACCCCACATTGCAGATCTGAGAAGAAGAGATGACCATTTCAATCAGAGATGGGTGGGAGAGAAGAGTCTAGAATGATATCTGATCTGAATAACTGAAAACAATAAATTATATTAGCGAGTAGAGGGGCGCATAGAAAATAAAGTGTAGATGGAGTGAAGAAAAGGCTGAGTTCTTTCCTGGACACTCTAAGCTTGGTGGACTCTCGGGACATGAAGGTGGAGATGCATGCGGGAGCTTGGATGTCTGCTACTCAAGAAAAAAGTCAGGTCACGCACAAGACCTTGAATTCCTGTGCCCTCAGGAGAACATGACCTGCTGGGGCTGGGTGGAATCCCAAAACAGAAAGGTGTGTGCAGAATGTAAAGGGAGTTCTGTGGACCTGGCATTCCGGTGCAAGCAATGAACCTCAGTCTGAAACCATTTGGGGGAAAAGGAGAGGGCTGAGGGTGGCTAGATGGTGAGCACCTACCTAATATTCAGAAGAACCTGGGTTCCACATCCAGCAACAGAAAGAAAAAAAGATTCAGACCAAAGTAATTGTCTCCAGGGCAGATGGGCCAATAAACGATGGTATATCCAGCCAGTGAGATTCTATGTAACTAAAAACGAGATCCAAGACGTTATCTTTTACCCAAATGGAAAGATTTTCATAATGTCCTATTAAAAATGTTTAAAAAGCTGTTATATTCTCTGTGCTTTTCAATGTGTTTAAAATATTTTATAATAAAAAAAGATGCCAAATTGTTCTGAATTTTTTGTGTGTGTGCTGGGGATCGAACTCAGAGTCTTGTGCTTGCTAGTCAAGCACTCTAATCACTGAGCTAAATCCCCAACCTGTTCTGAATTATTAATTTCCTCTGTTCCACAGAGTCAGAGAATCACTTACTGAAATCTAGTGACCGTGACGTGGCCCAGCGTTGATCATCAAATGACAGGGGAAGTGGGCAGAGTGGTTTCCATGAGGCTCAGGAGCTGTTCCGTGATGGCAGAGCCACATGCAGACCCTAGTTACACAGTTCCCATAAGTGGTCGGTGGGGTGGGGGAAATCGAGTCCCTTGAAACCCTGGGTCAGCAGAGGAATCCAGTGATAACTACCATTCCCATTGGATCCAACCTTACAAAAAGTACAAGCAGTACTTTGGGCTATGTGGCGGTTGGCTCTGTCTGCTGCACCCTCTGTCCATCTGCATTTCTGTGACATGTGTGACCCCTCAACCTTGGTCATGTGGATTGGTTCCAGGGGACACACCCCAGGCTCAGCACATGGGCAACTGGCCCAGTCACTTTGGGCCTGTGGCAAGTCAGAACATCATGTTAAGAACACACTGTGCAAGAGCAAAGCTGCTCACCTCATGGCAGCCAGGAGGCAAAAAGAGAGAAGAGGATGTGGCCCCAGTGACCTTCCTTCCTTCCTGCTAAGCCCCACTGGTGGGGTGCCACCACCTCCCCATAGCACCACAGTCTGTTGACCAAGTCTTCAACATGTGCGCTTTGTGGGACATGTAGGATCCAAAGCATAACTGCACCTTATATAATGTGCACATGGATCCTTTGTTGGTTACATGTATTGTAGATATAGCTCCCAGTAGAATGCGGTGTCTTCTTCTTTTTTTTTCTTTTCGGTGCTGGGGATCAAACTCAGGACCTTGTGCTTGCCAGCAAACACTCTAACCACTGTGCTAAATCCCCAGCCCATACTGTGATGTCTTTTAGTTTTTTTGTACTGTCCTTTATCATGAGCAAGTCATCGATTAAATGCAGCCAATAGCTTTATGGTTTGTGCTTCGTATGTACTATTTCAGGAGTCTTTTCCTATTTGTTACCAAGGATATAAACATATTTTCCTCCAAAACTTTAAAGTGGTTCTTTTCACAATTAATTCAACTACAATTAATTGGGGATATGGCATAATACAGAAACTGAAAGTTTTTTCATTATTGTCCCAATATCTTGGGATCTGGATTCAGAAAACTAGGTTCAAGTCCAGAATTTGCATTTTTATTAATTCTTGAACACTGGAGAAATTGCTTCATTATCTCTAAAACAGGGATAATCATAATACCAGCATAATAAGGTTGGCATAAGGAAAAAGTGAAATGAGGTATTAAAAGATTTGGAGAACTCTAAAATACTGTACATCTACACGTCATTGTTTCACCTATTTATACCACACTGACATCAATAGTTATCCCCTTTGTGGATGTAAAAGCTTCATCTTTCCATAGACAGCAAGAGGCAGTATGGCCAAGCTTGCAACCTAGCACTTTTGACTCAGAAAATTGATCACCTTTCCCTCACCCCACACTGTTTATCAAGCAAAAATACATCCTGGCCATCAGCTCTTCAGGTGGCACTTACAAAGCCAGCACTTGCCCAACTACCCAGTTTCTAATTTATTTCTGCTGGGGATAGAACCCAGGAGCTTGAGTTTGCCAGACACACGCTTCGGACCGGAGTAGCACCTCGGCAGTGGACCACACACTTAGTATGTGCAATGCCCTGAGTTTAATCCCCAGCACGGGGAAAAAATGATCTAGCCAGAGTTGCCTTGTCAGGCCTGTAGTCCCAGTCTCCTGGGAGACTGAAGCAGAAGACTCACTTAAACCAGGAGTTCAAGAGCAGCCTGGGAAAGATAGCAGATCTCATCTCAAAAGAGGAAGGAAAAAAAAGCACTTTGGGAGACTGAAACGGAAGATGGCAAGTTCAAGTCCCACCTGGGCAGCTTAGCAAGACCCTGTCTCAAAATAAAAAATAAGAAGGGGGCTGTGGATGTAGTTCAGTATGAAAGCGCTGAGTTCAATCACCAATTTCAAAAAGAAAAGGGAAAAAAATTTATCTACGGGCCGGGGATTTAGCTCAGTGATTAGAGCGCCTGTCTCACAAGCACAAGGCCCTGAGTTCGATCCCCAGCACCACAAAAAAAAAAAAAAAAAAAAAAAAAAAAAAAAAAAAAAAAAAAAAAAAAAAAAAAAAAAAAAAGGTATCTAAACACACAGTCTACCAAAAAAAAAAATAACAAAAATAAATAAATAAACACAGTCTACCACCGAGATACATTCCCAGGCTCAACAAAGCTGTCTGGGTCAAAGGAATAAGGAATGTTCCATACGGTGTCCTTGGTGAATACAGATGTAAATATTTTCAATCAAAGTTCTTGCAAATAGAATCTAACAACACAGTGATAATATTATAGACAGCGAAGTAAGGTAGAAATATTATAGGCAGTCAGACTGTGCTGGGCCCTCAATGGAGTAAATACACAGGACAACTATGGCTGGAGGCACATCCATTGAAGGTCAGGTCTCAAGATAAGGATGGAAAGACCAGAGCCACACCCCTGGCTGAGGGATAAACAATGAACTGAAGATCACATCTGTTAAGGTCTAGGTCACCCAGGTAGGCGACCAAGATCTCCAGATCCAACCCACCCTGGAATGTCCTTGTTCTCTCCTTGACTATTTACTACGTGACTTTCTTCCCCATTGGACCACTATTACCTAAACGGCTACACTTGTAATATTATTGGTTAATCATCATTTTGACACACATTGTACCCGCCTCACAATTTTGCTCTATAAAACTTCCCCTGAAGGGTGGTCTCGTTGGCAACCCACTCGGGTCCCCTCCTGTCTCTCAGGAGCTCTCTTTCTCTCTCCCAATAAAATTCCTACTCTTAACCTCCTTTGTTCCTTAGAATTCATTCTTCGACTTCGGAGAACACGAACTCAACATAACTGACATCTAGCAGATTGAGAGTTATATTTTTCCCCTATATCAATAAGATCATACTCCACAATTGAATTGGTTTCATCCCAGGGATTCGAGATGGTTCAACATACAGGAACCAATAAATATAATACGCCACATAAATAGAATCAAAGATAAAAATCAAATCCAGCAAAGTGACAGGATACAAAATTGATACACAAAATTCAATAGTATTCCTGTATACCAATCATGAATCTGCCAAGAAAAAAAATCAGGAAAACAATTCCATTCACTATAAGTTCAAAAAAAATAGCTTTGAAAAATAAATAGTAGGAATAAAACTAACCAAAGAAGTAAAAGATTTCTACAATGAAAATTTCAGGATACTGAAGAAATTAAAGAAGACACTAGAAGATGGTAAGACACCCCATGTTCATGGGTCAGCAGAACTAATATTGTTAAAATGGTCGCATTACTGAAAGTCACCTAAAGATTCACTGCAATCCCCAATGATACTCTCCACAGAACTAGATAAAAGCAATCCTGAAGTTCATGTGAAAATACAAAAGACCCAGAACAGTTAAACAATCTTGAGAAAATTTCTCAATTTCAAAACATCCTACAAAGCCATAGGAACGGCATGATACTGGCACAAAAATAGACATGGAGACCAGTGGAATACAACAGAGGACACAGAACTCACACAAGTACGGCCATTAGATTCTTGACATGGGAGCCAAAAATGTATGTTGGAGAAAAGATGGCCTGTTTTACAAATGGAGCAGGGAAAACTGGACATCCACATGTAGAAGATTGAAACT
>PVJO010013994.1:0-49854 GCA_004026905.1 Hystrix cristata
GTGTTGAGCATTTCTTCGTGTGTTTTTGGCCATTTGTACTTTCGTTTTCTTAAAGCCAACAGTTCATTAAGAATTAACCAAGTGGCATACTTGTGCCTGTTTTAAACTCCTTCTACTTAATTAGAAGGTTAAATTAGAAAATGCTACATCCTGTTCATATGACAAAATTAATTAAAGGAATTTTAAACCATTATTAAAATGAGATAAGAATACCCAATAACGTAGCAGCCATTTCCTGAAAATGTTTACCCACAACTTATCTAAAAGGAAAACATTATTCTAATGCAGACATATGTAATGAATACCTAGGTGGAGATTGACCATAATTTTTCCTGCTATTATATAATTTCAGTGATGGCTATTTAAGTGATTTTTCTCCCCAAATGTTTACTTAAATCACTCAAAAATTTTAAAGCAATGCACAGTAACCTTTAGTTAAGTTGATAATTTATATCTATAACATAGATTTTTCAGGAAAGATATTTTTACACTGATTCATATATGCATCATGACTTCCACTGGTAAAGTCATTAGTACTCTAAAGAATTTGTCTTTGTAAAAATAAACGCAACCTAAATAATGTTTACCCCTCCTTAGTATTAAATAGATGATGCTACAGAGTCCCATACGTGGCTGTGATCTCCTCTCTTTCTGTGTACTTTAGAGTCTTCAGTACCTTGCAACTACAGGAGTTAATGACAAAGGTCTCCTCTTCCCTGGTACTTAAAGTGTTGGACTTCTCTTTGGCAAACCCTGGCTTTTATGTCCTATCTGTATTCTATACAAGCCCATGGAATAGCTCAAATATCCTATGAGATAAAAATGGAAATTTGAGAAGTAGGAGTACTATCAGTTCAAAATAGCTCTTTCTCTAATTCTTTTTCTTCCGTGTAACCCTGGCAGACTTCTCCTTCCCTCTCACAGGGAGTCAGAATTAGCAGACAGAATTGCTATTAATGAATTTCCTATTGCAGAACCGTGCGAGAGCTGGAAAGAACATTGCTAGGTAATCAGTAACACTCAGTGACCTGCCTCTAGCTATAGCTCAATGGAAGATTCTTGGTTTACATCTCTTTTGTTGCTTGATAGAATATTCGCCTCTGCTGGGAAACAGCAAACCAATTCTTAATTGAAAGCTGCGTCTTCCATTTGCAGGGACCCCATGGACTTCCTGGACCCAAGGTAACCAACACATCCCTTGACTATTCGATTTCTGTTTCCTTGATAACCATGGGGAAGTGTGATGGAAGCATGTCTGTCTTGTCGTCTTTATTTGTCAAGTAACGTTGATAATCTTTAAGCCTTTAAGCATCCAAATGTTTAAATCTCACAACACAAAATGACTTACAGCAAATTTAAGTGACATCCCTTGGAGATAAATTATTCCACATTTTGCTTTTTTTGTCACAATGTATGTTTTCTAAATTACTGGCTGTTTTGTCACAATGTATGTTTTCTAAATACTGAGGTCGCCATTCAGAAGTCCAGTGATGACATTCTCAGGGTGGGCCTGGCTGGCTGTCTGACTGTTGTGAAATGGAAGTTCTTGCTTGCACCTTGTAGTACTGCATCAGAATGGTTGCGCCTTGGTTGTGGTCTGGGGTGGGGTGGGGTGGACCGGATCTCTGCTGGAAGAGCACATCATTTACCTGCCTTATCTATACTTTGGGTTGAAAGAGAACAATAGCGAAAAGGTCCCTTCCTGTCAGAATTAGTCCAGTTTGGGCAGGGCGGAGGGCCTTTGCCTTTGTGTGGATCTAGAGGACACCCTGGCGGAGTAAAGCGAGCCCCGAATCACACACAGGCTTCTCCTTCCAGCGAGTGCAGGCGATGAGGACCTTGTTCTGATCTGAGCTCTGCCTGCGGCAGGCTTTGTCACCTCGGCCGATTCTTCCATTCTTCATGTACTCAGCGAGTAACTCATCTCAGAGCTGCTGTGCTGATCAGTGGTATACTTATAAAACACTTAGCAAAATCTCTGGTGCAGTTGTTGGTGAACACTCTGTAAATGTCAGTTGTTACTGTTGTCCTGGGACTTGATGCTTTGTTCTGAGTAGAAAATTTTGAGATAGCTCATCCTCAAGGCTCCTTGAGAAAAAGTTCAGGGACTTCCCAAAAGTTCCTCACAGTGAGCTGGTACATTTAAAAGAGGGAGAAGGAACAGGGCTGTTGTCAGGAAAGCCAGGGGCAACCACCCGGCTTTGAAGGGTGCAGCGGGTTCTGGTCACAACCAGGTAGCCTGGAGGTTCCTTTTTAGGGTCAGTTTGGCGACGCTCAAGGGCGAGAGAGGTCCGTGCCTCTTTCCTCCTCAGAATGGCTTACCTTCCCCCCAGGCCAATGTCAGAGAGTCTTAGAAGCATATACTGCTCTGGGGGTCCGCTTACAATCTTGGTAGTGATTTAGCCTCTTTGTCCCTCTTTCCCCACCTTGAACTGAATCCATCCTTGAATCTGAAGGTGCCACCGAAGATCAGCAAAATGGTCGTGGTGGGGCTGAAGCCACCAGGATTGTTTTTAATTCCATGAGTGACTCAGATATCCCATCACCATTGAATTAGAAGGTGCCCGAGATCCTTTTGGTGTACCAAATAAAATGATTTATTTTGCTCATAGTTAAATTATAGATTTCAGAAAATTATAAAATCAAAAAGACCTCGTAGGTGGCCTGTGCTAGTTCTGGATATTACAGGTGACAAACTACAAGCCTGGGAAGTTTATTGGCCCCAAACTACACAGCTGGATAATGACAAATCTGGAACTAGAATTTGGTCCACAGTTGACATTTGGTCTTTTTTTCCTCTGGGTTGGACTGCTTTTAATCTAACCTCCTCCTCTAGTGCCCACTCGTGTCAATGCCTAGCTCCCCACCAAAGAATTCCTCCACCTATACTGAGGCTGCCCTGCCTGTTTGTCATCTCAAGTTTATATTGAGTGACTGAGGCTGTAGAATCACGCAACTGGGACTCTGTGACATTCCCAGACCAGACTTAGCAACTATCACATATTTAGATGTCCTGTTGTGGCCGTGCTGCAAACCCCTATCTTTGAAATCCTGAAAAATGCACCATCACACCAAGATTCTCATTATTTTGTCACCCTTTGAAGGTTCAAATATATAGATAGCCTGGCCCGATCTTACTTGGTTTCCTGGAAGGCCCTGATGGGCAGATTCCCCCGGGAGGTGATGAAGGTATTTGTGGTCTTGGAGGGCTTGAAGTCTGTACAGATCCCTCTGCCAGTGTGAGCAAAACCTCTCCCCGCAGTCTGAAATCTTCACAGGTCTTTCAAAATTTTCTTGACAAATTAACATCTATACTTAAACACTGAAAAGTATATAGGTCAGAACTCTCTCTGCCCCTAACATGCTGTTCCTGTTGGGAACAGCCTGGCTTTTGGAATGTTGCCCTGTGTTCAATTCATACCGACTTGATTCTTGCATCGGGGAGATGAGCAGTTAGTAAAACTACACCCGGGTTCTTTGATCTTCGTATTCTCCTTTGGGAGGGATGATTTGTTGTCGACTCCATCAGTTAATCCGTGTAGGGTCCCGACTTGGCAGCATCGGCGAGGGACGACTTGCTGAATGGCATCACTTCAAACATCAGCTGCTACATTTTAGCTCATTCCCTGGGGCAAAATGCTTAAAGGCTTAAAATATCTGTCTGTAACACTCTCCTGCATATTCCAGTTCTCCACTCCAGCAGAGCAGGTTTATCTGACGCAGGCTCCTCAGTAGCCTCTATCCTGCTTGTCTTTGACTTCTCTGATCAAAACAATGTCAATACAGCACTCATTTCCCAGACTGTGCACCTCCTGATGGAAAGGGCCACACTTTCCGGGGAGCTTTGCTTTCTGGAATATTATTCTATTGTCTATTTCAGTTTATTTACTGAAAATATTTTGACTAATTGTTGAACTGATGCAAGACAGATCTAGCCTGACTCTGCTGTTACCAAAGACTGGAATCTGCAGCGATTTCAGACTGGCTCTCTTCTCTCACAGTTTAAACGCCCATAATAGCAACCACAATTGGCATTTGCTTTTGCATTTAGGGTGAACCAGGGTTAAATGGTGTTAAAGGATTGAAGGGTGAACCAGGTCAAAAGGGTGACAGAGGACCCCTTGGTCTTCCAGTAAGTAAAGAAAACTTTCCATTTCAGTGCAAATTGAGATTTTTCTTTCTACCCTAAGTAACAACTCTGGTTTACTCAGTAGCTATCTTACTGCGGAGATTTCTGTAATCTGAAAATACACCATGTCAGAGCAGAGCCCAGCCCAGTTTTGCTTTCTCTGGTGTCTGCCCTGGTGGCAGAGGGTGACCCCGTAACAATGCATAAATGTCCTGTCATTCTCCGATTGCATACATGTCAACCTTCCTCTTTCCGGGCTGACAGTTTCCCCACCGTCCTCTAAAAAGTGTCACCCCCATTAATTCGTAACGCCACCTAATGCTTTCATAATCTAGTGCAGTTTAGGACAACTGTCTTTTCTCCAAGGAGACCAAAAACTGTAGCCCTCCGTTGGTGGCAGGTATGCAGTTGGCCATCGTGAGTGGCGTGGATCAGTGCTGTCCCTTACATTAATGAGTCACATGGTGTTCTACATGTTGTTTGTCGTTCGTTTGGAACATTCCTGTCATGAAGTTCTTGCGGCAACGCGGACAGTGTAGAAGGAGGATTTTGCACTTATTTAGGGATTCTGATTTTTCATGAGAAAAGGACTTTCCCTTTGATGCACTTTGTGCCAGCCTTCTTCCCACAACTAAAAAACTGTTTAAAATTATTGCATCTGAGGCTTTAGTTTCAATTTTTAATATACTTCCTCCCCGGTGAATACAGGTGAAAATCAGTAAGGAACCTGGTAGATTGCCTTAGTGAAATATGACATAAAATCAGTAACATAAAATAGTTTGTACCTATATTTAAGGTATGGGAGAAAATGTTGATGACCACTTATTTCATTTTTCTCAAAGATGCTTTGCTTGCAGTGTTAAAGTATTCCATGTGAGAGCCCAGGGCTTTACCAATCAGGCACATAGCAGATGTAGCTGTGTATTCACTTATTGAATGAATTATATAAGCCCTTTAGTAGAATGTAGGTTAAGTCACATCATTTAGATCAATGGTCCATAGGTGTAAAAGCTCTGTAACATTATGTGAGTCATTAATTCAAAATTTCAGGGAGATATGATAAAATATCAAGATAAATACCAATATAAGATATAAAATACCATTTTCCCACTTATTTGCAAATGTTATAATAATAATGACTGAAGGAAGTATAAAAAGCCAGAAGAAAGTTTGAATTTAAACTTTTAATATGCGTTCTTTATATTTGCTCTAATTTCAAATTTTGAGCTATTGGTAATTTCTGTGCAACATTTAGCCAAGCTTTGGCTGTGCTACCATTAAACAACAATAGCAATACATATTTTTACTGTAAGCATTGTTCAGATATATTTTATTGTGACAGTGTGCATCATAATAGGATTATATAGAAGGAATTTTTAAAAAATACTCAATGTATATGGTATAGCATCATTGATAGAGTTTGCAGCTGGAATAAATTTTTTCTTTTGTTTTGTGTTATTAACTGCATCTGAAGCAGAAAATTGGGAAATAGTTCTGCAGCCTTGCCAGGGGAACTTGGAGGTCCAATAGCATCATCTTAAATACTCCTTGATCTAGCCAATATCTTTAACTTTTACTACAAATAAATACTTGGGCTTCAAGATGTGAAAGCCTTATAAAAATTATACTTATTCTGGAAATAGCATCAAAAATTTCATTCTTTGTCATTAACCCTAACCCTAACTACTAGAGTTCCAGGTAAAGAAAAGCACCCATTGCCTGACAACATTAGATTTTTAAGGTATTTCTCATTCGGGCTTCAATGCCAGGATTATTCGAAGTGAATTATAGAATCATTTAGTTTGAGAGTTATTTTTTGCATTGGTCTCAAGATTTCTTCCCCCTGGGTTTTTGGGGTTGTTTGTTTGTTTTGTTTTGTTTTTCCTGTTCCTAGAAGTCCCTCTAGTGGTGACAAACGTGAACAACCCAGAAAACAGTGACTATTGTCCATATTGTCCTGACATGTTAAAACCCAGCATTTGTTGTCCATAAGCGTATTTTTAGAAGTGTAACTACAGTTCTGAGATGCTAAACTTGATAAGTATACAGAACCCTTTCTTAGGAGCTCAGCATTATCTTTTTTCGAGACTCTGAAATACCCCGTGAAAGTCTTTAGAAAATGAATTTCACGTGGAAATTAGGAGCCTCTGTTGCCAGTAACTACTTTGTAGCCCATTTATAAACCTCATTAACTTGATTTCTACATAAGAATTTGCCTAATAGAAATGTCATTAAAACGCCATCATCTGTGGGATGTTTATTGTCATGTGTTTTTTAAAAAACTAACAATGTGTAGCAATGTGATATTCATCCCAGAACCCTGTGACTGCCTGTTATGTTGTTGGAAGTGTTGCATATGTTCACCGGTTCTTCATACTAATCTCTGTTCTTGTCATTCGCGTTACACCCACCAACCCTGCTACCAACCCGATCACACAGGGAGCATCTGGCTTAGACGGGAAGCCAGGATCCCGGGTGAGTCGGCCATTCCTCTCACTCTGACATGTTTGGTGGTGGCAAATCGTGGGCTTCCGGGTAGACCCTGTCCTCAGGAGAGGATGGAAAGGTGGCCAAAGATGGCGGGAGAACAAAGGTGGCAGGGAATGCCCTGTGGCTCTGACTACACTACAGACAAGCCTTCTTTCAAAGCCCAAGTTCTGGTCGGCCTGATTTCCCAGGTGGGAAAAATGACCAATCTAATTGTCTTCCTGATCTTAGCATCCCAGGCAGGTTTCTCCATAATCAATAAAACAGGTGGCTTCCCTGCAACTCCATAATAGAGGCCTCCGAAGAGGTTAAAGTAATATGAATGTACTTTCACTTGCTCTTCCTTTTAGATTTATGACCATCTTGGAACTGTAACTCCTTCCTTGGAACTAACTTTCAAGTCTCTGTTGATGGAATGACTCGTCTGTCTTCTGTCGTTTTGTCTTCTCTGGTTCTTTCCGGCACCATCTCTTCTATTTCAGCCACAGATACTCAGTATTTACAAGTCTTTACACTTTGAGTTGAGGCAGGCAGAGATATCATTCAAGATGGTGAAAATTCTCTTAACATCGGGATGAGTTTGAAAATCTGGATTACAAGGCTGCAACAGAACAAACCAGCATCGTGGAATAGAAATGAAGTCCTGTAGAAAAGTGATGCTGACATAGTTCCTACATTTGCAAATATTATCATGCTTTGCAAATCTATGCATAATCTTCCTGACAAAGGAGCGAGTGTACTTGACATCCTTGCTACATGTTTAAGAATCTAAAAGGAATTCCAGGCTTTTCAATTCTAACAACCTGCTTCAAGCAGTCATTCTTTTTCACTGCACCCCAGAGTCCTTGTATTCATCCCCATGTTACCTCTTCTACCACTGGAATCCTAGCTCGGAATGAACCAAGAGGCCGGAAGTGAATCGTGCCGTTAAATCATCTCAGTTATCTGATGGCGAGGAGTGAGCAGTGACCTCAGCCACTGAGGTAGAACCTGGAAGAGCAGCTCCTTCCCCAAGGCCCTTGCTGTTCCCGACAGAGCTGCACGATTCTGAGCTGAGCAGTTAAACACTGTTCTCATTTATTTTCGCTACTCACATAACCGTTCAAGCCACTTAAATGGCACAACACAAGGCTTCTGAGCATGCCCGGCCCGGCGTGGCAGCGGGGAAAGGACTCGAGGAAGAGGAGACAGGAAGAAAGGACAGTTACATTTCTCTTGTTAACATTAGGGGGCCCAGTGAAGATGCTGCATTTAGTCAGGGAGGAAATCTCCAGCTCAGCATGATGTATGGCTTTTTGTGCAGATGCTTCACTGAAATATGCAGTTATATAATTCATCACTGTAGCATAAGTTTTCTCTGAAACCACCGGACTGAAGGAATGAGAATAAGGATGAGTTGTCTCACCAACATCCTAAGGCATCATCCACCAGGAAAGGTCCAGGATAAATCATAACTGTCTTTCCTGCAGCCCTTGCCACAAGTCTCATTCTATTTTTATCTTTTTCTAGGGTACAGATGGTCCCATGGGACCCCATGGCCCCGCCGGTCCCAAAGGAGAAAGAGTAAGTCACCCTGGAGGTTATTAAGCCTTAACTGTGTGCTAAAGACAACAGAGCATGGCTTTCTCATATTAGCTGACTTTGAACTGCTCGTTTGCCAAAAGAAAGAAAGGATTACATAGGACTAAATGAAAATATACCATCTTATGTTCTATTCAGAGTTCTCAAACACTGAGAGAAGAAAACCACCGAGTACCAAGTAAATATAGGGCCGCCTTAATAAAAACATTGCATACATTTACACAGCTAAAATAAATAGCTCCGATTTTTCTTCCTTAAGCCATAAGGAAGATATTTGCATTTGGCCTTCATCCAGAAAGTTGAAGGCACTCTGGGTTACAATTTCCAGGACTCCGTATTCTGGCTGATAATCTTTAATATAAAGCTACTGTATCCATTCAGAGTTAGTTATGACGTTTTTCCAAAGGAAATTACAAAATCTAAGTCTTCTTCTCTACATAGTTACACGTGCTCCCATTTTTTAAAGTTGAAGAATAGCCTGTTTTTCTTTAGCCAGAAGGAAATAATTTCAGTGTCTTATAAAACAAAAACCTTTCACTAACCTCTCTGTGGCTAGGCCGCGCATCTATATCCTTAGTAGAAAGAAAGAAAAAAGACATTGAGGATGGAAGATAAATGTCTAACACCAAAAAATGTACAGCAAGATCAGCAGCTGGTCATCTGTCTGGAACTTCTCTCCCTCTCTGTCTGTTTTTCTCCCACTTTTTCTTTTCCTCACCTTGGAAAACACAGAAGTTTTTTGTGTATCTGAATAGAATTGTGTCATCAATTTCCCCACCATCTAGGAGAGGATGTAAAAGTATCTTAAAAGAGTGCTTCAAAATGTTGGAATGAGTTACCGTGCAAGTTTGTGGTCTTTTTAAAACTAGATAGTTTTCATCAGTCTGGAATCTTTTTTTTAAGAAAGAGGGCTGGCAGTGACTTTTTTCATATGCCTTTCAGTTCCGATTCTGTGTCCAGTAAAGTAAATTCATTCATGTAGTAAATATTTCTCCATTGCTACTATGTGCAAGCATGGTATTACTTGCAGTGTGAAATGGAAACTCCTACTTACATAAAGTAGGAGTTTGCCTCTGTATATTGAACAATAAGATTATAATCGATTCATTATCTTACAGTTGGCTTTTAATACTTATATTCCCTGATGCAAAGAAAGCAGCTAGTTCCTTGACCTATAAGAGTCTGCAGTAATTGCAGAGAGAGAGAGAGAGAGAGAGAGAGAGAGAGAGAGAGAAAGCTATGTGCAAGAAATAAGCAGAGAATGAGGCCAAAGTGAAAACAAGTAACTCGGGGTGTACACACGATGAAGGCTGGCCACATCCAGAAATGGTTCTCCCAACAGAGGAGTCCTAAAGGAGCATAGAATTGGATCCTGCTGTTGTCTCACTTCTAAGATCAAACTGACAACTTCTCGGGATCATCTTCACTGAAAGTATTTAAAGGCTGAGAGCCTCAGCGAGGCCGGCGCAGATGCGTCTTCAAGCCCTGCATGAAGTAACTGAGCCCCTGAACTAAAGTTGCAGCAGCGTCTCGGGCAGTCTTGGCAGAGCACCGCGGGTGGGGCTCAAGGGGGTTTACCGTTTAGTAAATCAGCTGCTACTTCCGATTGCTCCACGGTGTCACAAGAGTATCAGGTCTCCGTGCTGGGCAGGATTAGCCCGAAGAGCAAGTGAATTTGCTGAGAATTTTGGAAGGTTTCGGTCACCCGGCGTGCTGTGCAAAGTGCTCCGCGTGTCAGCTATCTTAACCGGGTCGTGTGTCAGTCCCCGCCAAGCGCCCTTCACCCAGAGTGCCAAAGTGGAGAGTGATTCTCGAAGTTAATTGCCGTGACAGCTGGAGACTCTGGAAGATTCAGATTTGAAAGAGGTGTAGGGATCAGGAGGCGCCCCAGAACGGTTCCCCGGGGCGGGCTTGCAAAGGAAAGCGCCTGAGAGAAATGAGACCAGCCAGAGAGGAAGGAGGCGCTGCCGGGGCCACAGTGCTCAGAGGTTCTCAAGTGTACGAGTGACAGCATCAGGCGTCCACTCCTCAGCGGGGGCCTTCCCCCAGCCTCGCCCCTGCTTCCAGCCCTGCAGTGTTAGGTCGGAGAGGCTCCAAAGTCCTTTGGGAAGACTCATTGCAGGAAAAGCAGCTACACATTCACACACCTGCGTTAACATTTCCTTCCTAAGCAAATTCAGGGTGGATCAGTAAGGTGCTATTGGCTTTAACAGAGGGAACCTAAACTCAAAAGGTCTTCTGGGATGAAGAAATATGTTGTTTCATGTAACAAAAGAGTCAGAGGGTGGCTCTTGGCTTTGCGTGGGTGCTCCGTCTTCCTACTGGGCAAGCTGGTGGCCACTGTTCCAGGCACCCCTCAGGGAGGCAGGGGCAGAGAGCAAGCCTCTCCCCAGGTCCTTTTTTGGCAGGGAGAACACCTTGCCCTGAGTGCCCAGCACGGAACAGATGTCTCCTCCCGAAGCAGCCACTGAGCAGATAAGCAGACATGCCCTCGCCGCCGAGTCACCTGGGTGGGCTCACCCAGAGGAGTTTCACAGATCCGTGTTTTGGTGACTCCTTTATTCAAACGAGTCACGGCATATTTGTTTTAAAAACAACAAAGCCGAAGTTCTCTGGAGGAGGGGAAGGGAGCGGTGATGAAATAATCTATGGCGATTTTCTGAAGTAGACCCCTATCACCTGAGAAGTTATTTCAGACTAGACCCACTCCGGCTTCTGTGGCCCTTCCCTTGAAGCCTCCATTTCCCAACACACCAAAGTATCTTTATGAGGTGGGATCAAAACTACTATGAATGTTGCTGCCAAGTGCCACCCACCAGAAAGGCAGGCTTGTAAAACATGATACTGGGTCCGCATCCACCTTATTCACCAGATCTTGCACCATGTGACTTCCGGCTCTTCCCAAAGTCAAAATGACCATGAAAAGTAAATATTTTGCATCGATTCAGGACATCGAGGCAGCTAGGACAGTGCAATTAAAGACATTGAGACAAGAGGACTCCAGAGCTGCTGCGGAAAGTGACAAGAACCTGGGATGAGTGGATTTGAAGTGAGGGTGAATATTTTTAGGGGGACTCATAGCAATATGTCCTTGACGATAAGACTTTTTAAATGCAAACATTCACCATATTTTTGACCGTTCCTCATAGATGGATATGTGTGAATTAAACTTTCCACTTTTCATTTTAGGGAGAAAAAGGAGTTATGGGAGAGCCTGGACCCAGAGGGCCCTACGGCCTGCCTGTGAGTTCCCCATCACTTGTCACTTGAGCTGCCGCCACCTCAGCATGCCTCTGTGACCCCTCACCGACCCGGTTAACCCTTCCCTCTCAGAGTAGACTAATCACACCGAAGGAGCGCGGACAATCTGCTAATCATCCACAGGACAGTTAATCCCACACTCCTCGTAGGCAGGTCCCCGTCAGTCTCTCACCGCTCTCGGGAACACACCTCGCACCTCACGGGATTGAGAGGGCAGGAGGCGTCTGTGGGGTGAGCACCACCCCACCCCGAGAGCGGGATTCCACCCCCACGCCGCTGGCTGACGCGCATGCCTGGCCCTTCCTTGAGAGGCCACAGTATCCACCAGTGGGTGTGGAAGTTTCACTGAAAGTGACCTTTGTCACGCTTTACTGGTTCCCAGGGATCATTTATTACAAGCTGCTCTTGCTGGTAAAAATTATCTTCCACACGAAATGGGTATTTATCATGCCTCATGCTTTTGACCTTTCCAAATCACCGCGAGGACAAATGATCTTCAAAACATGGAATACTGACAGTGTTTTATCATCTGAAAATTCTCAACAACACAGACTCAAACTGAGGTGTCAAGTTTACTCCAAGCACCCGACCTCAGGTGTAATTCTGGTTGATTCAGTAGGGCGGGCAGGTCCCAAGGAAGCTTGCTGCGTTCAGGTTTCCAACTCCCTACGCCTTGCACATACTGGGAGAGCTGAAATAATAAAGCTCAGCCACGATTATTTCAGATGCTGACTTGGAGATAGATGTCGAAGCCACGTAGAATCACAGCAGCTTCTCAGAAACTTTGGCTGGCCCCGCAGGCCAGGCTGGCACCACGAGGGCTATCACCATCGTGGTCTGCACCACAGGGGTGAACGTCTCATCTTTGCACAACAGTCCTACAACTTCCTTTTATGTTTGGGAACCATTCATTTACAAAGCTTACTGAAAAATAGTTATGACCTTCACACCTGTAATATGTAAACATAAGGGGCACATCTAGCCAAACTAAAACTTTAAAGAGTTTTCACATTTACCAGTTAACTACTAAGCTATTAAAGTAGCATTGGTTCACATCCTCTATTAGAGCTGGTGTGTTTTCACATCGACTAAACAGTATTGCTTGAACTGATCGCTTGAATCGCAAGCATTAAACTTCAGCCAGCTACCGATCTACTTAACCAACCTACGATATAATCATTTTCATGACTCTTACCTGCAACCCCTCGTGGTCTCTTCACTCGATTGAAAGGCGTTTGTGTTACTAATCAATAGAGAATACGTGCCACGGTCATGACGTAGCTGTTCTAATCTGAGTGTTGCATGGCCAGGCAACCCTGAGTGAAACCCTAACCTATTCTGGAAACTTAGGAATGCTAACGTAGCTGCTATGGTTCTTTGGCAGGGGAAAGATGGAGAGCCTGGTCTTGATGTAAGTAATGTGTACGATAAACATCTTCCTATCGTAACAGATTCTGATAGGTCTCCATCATCACTAACAGCAAGAGTACTCGTTTTTCTGCACATAGCTCCATGCATAGAATCTACATAGCTGTGCATGGAGACAGCAATGTAAAATACGCTAGTGATTGCGTGAGATAAACATAAAGGCAAATTATATGGTATAAAATTGACAACTGATAGTGGATATGGCAATCCAAAACACGTCCCCAAATCGAGGCTACTTGACATCAACATCACACACTTATGAAAAAAAAAAAAACACATGAGATCAATGTACCACTCAAAAGTTAGTCTTAAGGAATGGATATTACATTTATCCTCAAGACTGTTATGTGGTATTTTTTCCTCTTAGGCCCCTATATACATTTTCTTGTGCTAACAAAAACAACATCCAAAGTAAATGCCTCTAGAAACCGACACTACTTACCCTGTATTATGTGAATAATGACAATAACAAAAAAGTCATTTATTGCTTATTGAGCACCTGTTATGTGCAAGCATGGTTTTGGTACTTTATTATATACTTCACTTTTTATTGTTATACATGTTTGCAGCACATGATGATTACCCTTCTTGTGAGGAATTGGTACATGTACATGACATGCCTTAATTCCTTTTTTCATCCCCTTCTCCATCTCTCGATCCCCCTTCTTACTCGAGAAAGATCTATCTCCTTACTTTCTACCAGCTGTCTTTTATGTTGCTCTTTATTTATATTTTGGGTTATCTCATTTAACATTCACAACAGCTATGTGCTAGATACTCACGAACCCATTTTACCATCAAAGAACTAAAGTACAAAGCCAGGCATGGTGGTGCATGCCTGTAATCCCAGCACTCAGGAGGCTAAGGCAGGAGGATCACCATGAGTTCGAGCTACATAGTTCCAGACCAGCCTGAACTACATAGTGAGACCCTGTCTTTAAAAAAAAACAAAAAACAAAAAAAAAAAAAACCCAAAAACTGAAGTACAGAGGTAAGTGGCTTGCCCAAACCCACACAAACTAGTGAACGTGTAAGGACTCAAAAAAGTATTCTAGTGTTCTTTCCACTCTACATTTCTTAGGAGCAGAAGTGAGAAATTGAGAGGTTAGAAAACTATCACTTCCAAGTATGATTTTACCGAAGTTTTTAGATGGTTTGGTATGTCATGTTTTATGTTTGAGTTTAAGTCAATGAAATTCTAAAATGGTTTCTGTTTTCCCCAATGTGATTTTGCCAGTTACGCCAACAGCTCTCTTGGCTTTGCTTTTTCCCCGCAGGGCTTCCCTGGTCCCCGGGGCGAGAAGGGCGACCTAGGAGAGAAGGGAGAAAAGGTGACGTCCCCTGCCCCAGCATGTGTCTCTTGTGATTCTGCTTGTGCTGTCTGCTTTGCCGCCTGACCTGTGTGACCCGTCAGATACCTGTCTCCATCCTGTGCTCCAAAAACACACTGATCCCCGATCTAAAGAATCAGGTCTTCAAAGAGAAATAGCAAAGTCAATACCGCTAGAAACAAGGGCCCTGTCTAGCACAGAAGGAACCGTCTAATCCCTAGCTAGCCACATTACAGTCTTTCAACTACCTGACACCAAGCCTTTGAAAAATGTAATGTCTAGGGGTTTTGAAAATTTTTTTCATAAAAGGAAAATTACATCACACAAGCCTGCAGTGATATTTTGGCAGCGCTCGTCTACCCCTGTAAAGACAGCATCTCATTCATCTTAACAGCATGCCCAGGAGACAGACAGATGTTGTATTTCTTGGTTTTTATTTTACTCAAAAATATAGGACAAGCAGTGTCACAGATAAGTCCACGACCCCGTGTCTAGGGCTGGCCACAGCCGGTGCCAAGCAGGGTGTTGTTACGACTCAAAGATTTGGATTATGGATCTTAAAAATCATTTTTCCATTCCTCCTCTTTGCTCTTTTCTCTGTGTACTTTGCTTGGTCCTCTGACCCAACTGATCAAAAATTTTTTCACATTCGACAAAGCAAAAGAAACCAATGAAAATTCAACACTACGATAGAAAAATGAAAATCTTCAAGTAGCCTCACGACTCCAATTTAAAACACTGTACTTCTCGAATTAATTCATGTCCTGCTCTTTTAAACCACTTTGTTTTTAAAACTTGGTGAATTCTTTTGAATCGTGAAGTTCATAGCTGTCAGAAAGCAAAGCCAAATGAAACTTGTTAAAGAAAGGACAGAATGTCTGCTGTGTGTGTTTTAGGTCTCAATGTCACCCAGCCTCCCATTGCCCAGAAACCACTATTATCACCAATATCACCACATATTTTGAGCACATGTGTGCTTTCCCAAGAACTTTACCATATGGTAACCTTTTAACCCCCACAACACCACCCTAGGTTGGTGCTGTTTCCCCCATTTCACAGATAAGAAAACTGAGGCATAGAAAGTTCTGAATTATAAATTCTGTGTAGAAAGTATGTTTTTGAGATAAATTGTGGATGAAAGCTCTTAGGGCAAGGTGATTGTATTTTAAAGTGTATATGTAGGTATATTTACCTAATAGGTTATAAGAATCTAAAATCTTACCAAAAAGTTTGTAACCATGATTTACTCATCCTTAGACTCTTTTAAACAAGTAGGAACTTAGCATTATTATACAGCTTACAAAAGCATTAACCTACAAACTTGGTCCTCAGAATGTTAATCACTCATACAAAAATATTTCCCTAGACAGATTCCATGATTAGAAGTTTATATTCAGGAAATTTAGATTCTAAATATGAACAGTTTGTGTATGTTATTCTTTGACATAGTGAACAACACACATAAATAGGTGCGCATGCCCAGAACTGCGTTGCTTCTGTGTGATCCGTTACAAAACAAAGTTCATTAATAATAACCTCGATGCATTCTTTTTTGTAGTCTCTTTTCCATAAAACTTGATATTCACTGAAATAATAAAAATCGATTTTCCCCGCTTAGCACAATACCACTGACAGCTCCGTTGAGTGATGAATGTGAGCCCATTCACCAATCAAACAGCGAATTGAAGTCTAGATTAGGAGCACCCCACACTCCCGCCTTCTGTCACACCTGCTCCTAGATCAGCCCACCACTTAGGGGAGGAAAGCGCGCATCCAGCAGGCCTGAGTCGGACCCTGTCCCGACACCGAAGGGGCCATTTTAACGGAGGACACCGATGTACCTTCACTTGGGAACGACTTCCGGGTGCCCTCCCATCTTCTCATCGTCCCCGCCCTCCCGTCACTACGACTTTCCCGTTTTGTCCCCAGTGTTTCTCCTCTTCCCCGGTATTCCATCTACCCCAGGGGTTTTGATCCCCAGCCTTCCGAGGCCATCTTTCTGGCACACGGGAGCTGGATGCGGCGCTTTCGCTCAGGCCGTCAGAATGCGTATATTAATTTGAATGTGTGTCTCGTATGCATCTGTGCTGAATGTCTCTGTTGCTGTGAATAGTCATGTTGTTTTGCTTCAGAGATTATTCGGCTTTATTGTGACTGCCATGCTGATTGCAGAATGTGCACACTAATCTAAATATGTATCTCGTATTTTGTATTCTGCACAACCCGCTCCCTGTCTATAAATATGCAGAGATTTATGCTAATGTGAAACAGCTGAGGTACATTCCTTCCTTCCCCTCCTTTTGCCTCCTTTCCTTAATTCCTCCATCTCTGTGATCCACGCAGATCTCCCAGAGCCTCCCTCTCCATTCCTCCATACTAATTTCCACGGCTCCATTCCTGCCACATAATTATCCTGCCTACCGCATTTTTACTGAGTCCAAACGGCTTTTCCCCTCGAACAGATTTATTTTTTTCTTTTTGGCTTTTGTTCCCCTGTGAATAATCTGGAAACTCATTTACCATTGTGAACTTGGGGCATGAGATCACCAAGCCAGTGAACTAAAGAAGCCTGAAGGTTTACAAATGTCTGTTTCTCCGATTGGCTACAGAGTATCGGCACTTGGAACATTTGTTCACCTGACTTAAATATTTGTTTTTAATTTTTAAAAATATTAAAAGCATATTTAACACATTGAAATTTTAATGAGAGCTACAAAAATGATACGATTGGGTACATTTCCAAGAGAAGCTGCTAATGTTCTTTTCTTTCGGTTCAACATAGTTTTCATCTATTACAGAATCTTTTCCAAAAAAGCAGCTGACACGTGTTGAGAATTGGGTGAAGTGTCCCTGTCCCTCTGAATGCCTCTTGCTACTGGCTGGCTTCAGTACAGCTGGTACCAGACTCATGGCACAGACCCCTAATTCACAGCAACGTTGACATTGTGCTAACCGTCGGCACCGGGCTGCCTTTCTGCTATGTCAGCCTTTTTAAACCCTCTTCTTTCGGCTTACATACCTTAAATAAAAATCCCACTTCCTGCTGCCCGGAATCCATCGTCACCGGGTATGTGCGAGTTCTTTTTATAAAACCATGCCTTCTCTAGGACACGGAACAGTGGTAAATGCCCTTTCAGACCCTTCTTAGCTCGGCCATCTTCTGAATCTCATTCTCCCGCCCAGATAAGACCTTTTATTAAACCCTTGTATCCATCCACAGGGGGAAAAGGGAAAGAAAGGCAAAAAGGGGCCCAAAGGGGAGAAAGGAGAACAGGGTGCCCCTGGATTGGACGCACCCTGCCCGTTGGTATGTCTGACTCGTGCAAATGTCTCTGGATGTCACGTGTGAGGATGAGCCGGGAGAAGAGCAAGCTGGGGGGACAAGTGACAGCAGGACTTCCATTAGGGTCAGCAACACGGACCTTAAGATCTAAGAAGCCTCCATCTCACGTTATCCGGACGGCCGGCACATCTTTTCTCTGGCACTAGCTTTGCCTGCTTTCTTAACTCCTGAGTGCTACATGACCTCAGGAGAAACCCCTCAAAATCCCTCAAAATCCCTCAAAATCAAAGGCCACCATGGCCAGACCAGCCCTTCGTATGGGAATGGGCCCCGCTATGCGACCAGACTGATGTCATTGAATGTATGTTTCCCTTCCGAGCTGTTCTTCTCCCGGCCTTCTGTTGTTCTAGTTATTTCTTTAGCAGAACATGTACCTAAGTGAATTCGTGCATTAGTAACATTATGAGTTAATCTTTACAAACAGGGATTCCGTGGCGTTAAGGGGGAAAAAGGGGAGCCAGGCCAGCCTGGCTTGGACGGGCTGGATGCCCCTTGCCAATTGGTACAGTATTTCTCTCTCCTACCGCCCTGCATGCACCTCCTTTGTTGGCTCCGTGTGCATCTGTCCATGTAAAGCAGCTCTCCCCGAGGAAGCTTTACATGCTAAACATACAACATGCATGTGCATGAGCAGGCTCCTTCCAGGGGCGAGAGAGCAAGCACGCATCGTCCATAAATGCGAACTCGTCCACCGACATCGTCCTCTCAACTGACACAACTAATGGATCTGTGTGCTCTTTGGACTGTTAATAGGCTTAGTAAACACTTAACCATCGCACTAAAAATTACACAAAATTATTTGATGCAAGTCACCATCAGGCCGTAATTTTTGGGTTTACTCCAAGTTTAACTTTTTTTTTTTCTCTAAAAGGAAGAAAGGTATTTTTTTCCACTAAATTTTTATCAGGCCATAAATAAGGCCAAACCTACAGAATTAAGCTTCTGTCCTCGGTAGTTAACCAGTCCGAGGGAATGGCACTAAGAGACCACAAAGAAGAAAACCGAACTTCTCTCATTGAGAGATAATCGTCTGCAGCCCAAGTCCTCTTCTCCATCATGTAACCTTTTCAATTTAATGGTCTCTCCTCCTGAAACTCACTTTCCCGAAGTGGACACCACTCTCTGTCTCCATTGGCATGAACTCAAAATCCTCCTTATACTAAAATCTAAAATTCTACTGGCTGATCCTTCTCCTTGTACCAATCTGGCATTACCAATTTTTTCCCAAATATTTTATAAAGCTATCTCAAAGTCTTTTACTTAAAAAAAAAGTACATTAGTTTCTAAAGGATAAAGAAAATTTGTATGGTTATGTTATATTTGGTCTGCATGCTCTTATATGGTTCTTCAATTACAAGCATGATTCTTAAAGGTAAATTTATATTTCTGAAGTCTGTTAAAGCAATTGTATTTATAGAAAAAATGTTGTTCGGGCAATAGTTATAGTGAGAAAATCTCAATAGGAAGTGCTGGTCTTATTTTGTTTGCTTGGTATTGATGAAAAGTCATTTCATAACCACCTTATTGGGGGAAAATACAGCATGCCTTCATAATATATCAACTTTTTATGTCTCATTTGTGTCATTTGTATCTGAAGAATGCTTATTTTTAAATTAAAATTTGCATCATTTAGGAACTCCCTATTCAGAATGTTAGCTGACTTCTGAAGACCTTAAATTTTAAAAATTGATGAATGCTATGGCTAACATTGTACTGTAAATATAGGCTGCCTATCTTCCAACATTTGCAATATCTTCCTTCATTATAGGAAAGCAAAAATATTGCTTGTGAAGAGCTATACACTTCAGATAGAAATGTTTTATCATTTGGTGTCATTACCATGAATTCAGTCATAGTCCTTAGTGACCATAAAAAAAGTTACTTTGACTTTAATGATAATTATGGAATATCTTTTAAAAAATGAAGAGGAATAGTACAATTTCCTTTTCAAAAGTCCAGCTATGAGTAGACCACTAGATTACTCTGCTTTATAAACTGCTTTTCCAAAATTAGGTGTAGATTTTTCTGTGCTCTAGATATTTTCAAAAGTGTGTACTCACTTTGGAAAACATTTGAATTACCTTCATCTACGGGCAGTATTTTGGGAATCGCTAATTAGGTAAAAGATGGTCGATATCAAAGCCAGCCAACAGGTAGAAATCCATGTTTTGAGCATGTGAACTATGATGTGTGATCACTCTTGAGTCTGAGGAATTATTTTATTCTCTTTGAAACAGGGGCCGGACGGATTACCTATGCCTGGCTGTTGGCAAAAGGTAGGTTTATGGACTTAATTCTAAAAAAAGAAGCAGCACTCTCCCCTCCTACTGGCCTGGCCTTTTCCATTCGTAACAGACCTTTTGCACTTGACATTCTCAAAAGTTGTTTGAGTATTAAAAAGCAAAAGATTCCAGCTCCGGGATGTCTTTTGATGAGTACATTTACTGTTGATTTCTTCCCAAACTGATGAGTAAAAATAGCTCCTAGCAAACGCTGTGTTTTGCAACCTTCTGTGTCTAATCCTGTGTTAGGAACGGAAAGGGCCAGTGCATCTTGATGAGGATTTGCTTGTCTCTCAGTAAGCTCTTTGTTTTCCTACTGTTTAAAACAATTAATTGTGATTCTTTTTCTATTTATACCCAATTATTTAAACAAATATGCTAATACATGGTAGAACCCTATCAATAGAGTCACAGAGCTGAGAAAGCAGAAAATATAATTTTTTTTTCAGTGATATCTTGATTTACTTAGCAGAAGCTAATTAAGTGGCATCCTTTAGGACCCCAGTTCATTCTAACTTCATTTGGCCACCTGTAGTCACTGTATGTATTCAGTGAGGCTGGGAATGTGTCCTGTACAAAAAACCTTCTTGCGAAATGGCTGGGGGATGCGCTCTTTCCAATAGGGGATATCTACCATTTCGCCCAATCCATGCAGTAACCTACAGATGAGGAAATGGCAATTCAGGGAAGCAAAGAAAAGCCAAAGCCAGGGCTGGTGTGGAACAGAGCTCGGAGAGATGGGCAACGTGGGGAAGTGGAGGACAGTGGCAGGACTCAAAGCAGAGGAGAGACTCGTGTGATCGTGTGCTCCAGAGACATCGAGTCTTCCTCCAAGGGGTGTGCACCTGATCGCTGGTGTTGGGCGCATGGTCCTCAAGGACGAAGTGAGCCCGCTGAAGGGCACATGGGATAGGGCATGTAGATGGTGCCGTCATCATCTGGAGGCATTTTCTCCAGCACCTTGTAGCTCATTCAGTAACCCTGGACGGGTTTGCTTTGCTGGCAAACTTGCGACAAACTAGGGTTACAGAAACAAGAGCCTGCGCCTGTGAGGAAATCCTGTGCAAGCCTCCTCCTTAACCAGTTTCCCCTACTTGGCCCAGGAAAGCCAAACCTGCTCTCTCCACCACATCATTTATTTAGTGGCTTCCCATGCCGCACGTTCAGCCGGGCAGATATTAGTTAGATCAGGACTGAGGTCAAGTGGGTGGCAGGATATGGACCTCGCACATGGCCTCCTTCACCTGGGAAGACTATCCTCTCACTCCCAGAAGGCCCATCACAGGACTTGTAATATCATCCCGAGCCTGGATCGCCACCTGTTCCTTGCCCTCTGCCGTGTCACCTGATAGGACAGTGGTCCTAACCCAGTCCTCACTGGAAGATGCGAGAGGCTTACTCCGCTCAGCCCCCAGCGCCGCTCGGAACTCGGGCTTGCTCTTGGTTTCAGCCTCCTATAAGTCACTTCCTCTTTGTAAGAACCTAACAGTAATACCAGCAGGTGAGATGGCAAACCTCATAGTGATATCAATAGTGCTGGGAAGTCAGAAGCTTCCCTTTTAAATGCTCATTTTTCCATAAAATATATATATATCATATTCTCTAGAAGATCAAAGATCTCATGAATTTAACATCTTCCTATACAAAGAAAAAAATAATTCAGTGATAAAATTTCAGGGTTGCTTGCCACACTTTCTCCCCACAAATGCCCATTATGATCAACCTCTTTCACGCCCCTCACCAAAAACAACAAAAAAGAAAAATGAAATGTTCTCTAATTGCTGATGCAATCAACTTTGCTATCTCAAATAGTCAAGCCAGATCATTTTTTTAAATAATATACTTTAAATAAGGCTGGTAAATTGCCTTTAGTGTGTCCTATTTCATGTAGACCACACTTACAAACACTGCTGGGTTTATTAGACTCTCAAACACACTAGCAAACATCTGAGCTGAGGTTCAGGGTGTGACCACAGCATCCATCACCGTGATTAGTAAGTCCTCTTGGCATGCTATCTTTAGTAGTGATGCTTTCATGCGAAACTATTTGATTTTTAAGTTACTTTTCCTTTGGGATATAGTTTCATTTTCTAAATTAATCAACACAAGAGGATTTGCTAAACTAGAACTGAAGTATAATATATCAGATCACTCTATAATTCAGATAGTGAGTAAATAGAATGTATCAGCTTATCATCCATCTTCAGTAGGAGATTAGAAATTATTCAGTAGAGAAAACACCTATCACCTCGTCTTCTGGTATCACGCCTTCTTCGTCTCTTTTAATACTGCACTAAACCTTATATTTCCAGGTAGGGCTGACAGATTGGCAGCAAAATCTTCCCAAAACCAAGCAACAGGCTTTTCTAAATGAAGTTTTCAAATCGGCGGGGGCTGGGGGAGAATCTCGAAAACACTGTGCACTTGCAGAATACTGGTAGGGCACTCGAACTTGCCCTAGATCTGAACTCCGAGCTAGTGAGATTTGGGAGAAGGAATGCTTCTCATAGGCGCGTCTTTGGGCACTGAGATGGCACCTGTACACAAATGCCAGGTGCCAGCGTCCCCGGATCAGACAGCACACGCCCTCCCGAGAGTTCCCAGCAAAGGAGCATCTATTCTTCTGGGCAAGAGAGAAAAACATTAACTGAGAGCTGCCTCTGGATGAGCCACCTGTGGAGGGCGGATGAAGACACCTCTGCCGTTCTGCTCCCCTCGTCTGCATTTCGTTTTTCTTGCTGGGTAACGCTCAAGTCAGTCCCTAAGGTCTGCCCCTCAGGCTCTCCCACTTAACGTCAACTCTGAGGAAAACCTTCATGAAGAAACCGCTCAGAATGCACAGCCAGGGACATGTGGTGTCCTGAGTCACAGCGGAACCTGTCACACAGCACCAGTCCTGACAGCAGGCGGGTCTGCCCCACCCAGCACAGCCGGCCAAAGGAAAGCAGAACTGAGACCCGGAGACACTCAGGGCGTCAGACACAGGCGGGTGCTGGGGACATAACTCCTGGAACTGGGGTCCAAAACCCAAGCCTTTTCCACAGCTGGGTTGTGATGCTTAAAGATTATGAAGGTACAAAGTAAAATGTAATTTAATGATAGTATATATGTGATAAAATCCTGATTTTCTGCTTTCCCAGGAAAATTACTGAAGCAAGAAGTTACCACAAAATTCTTAGTGGCAAAGAAAGACTAGGCTAACCTAGGATAAAAATTGTCATGACATCCAGGAATTCAGAAAAGTAAGATATAGAGCTGGGGACAGTGGCGCACACCTATAATCCCTGCTACCTAGGAGGCTGGGGCCAGTCTGGGCAACTTAGCAAGACTTCCATCTCAAAAAAAGTAAGAGACACTGCACACACCAAATGCTCAATGACAAAAACCTCTATTGAAGGTTCTACCAGATTTCTTAAAATTAATGTTAATTTGGAATTGTCATCCAAGACTACATACTAATTCTGTGTATTTGTCTTTTTTTGTTGTGTGTCTTTCTGCAGTGATGAATCTAACTTTCCAAGCATGAAGTCGTGTATATAATGGTCCACTTTCTATATTTATAGTTGAAAACCAAATTGCAGACAATTCTGAGCTATGTTTACATAGAGCTGCTTCCTCCCATGCACAGTAGTACATGTGTCCATCATTTCTCCACCTACATCTGAAATTGGGCAATTTACAAAACCAGTGAGAAGCCTGCAAAAAACACAGATCAGTATCTCTTATGTGGGGATATGTATTTATATGGACATCAGCGATAGAGAATGTTGTTCTTGCTATTTTCTTACTTTAAGCTTGTTCATTGCATGGACGGAAAGTTCCATGAAATCGTTTACATGAAATTGTGACCAAATATGAACAAGGCTGCGAACATGTATTAGACCGGCTGACTTTGGAGTCGGCTGTCACTTCCCCACTCACCTTCCCTACTAGCGTCAGTTCGTGCCCACATCCTCCACCGAAACTGACTAAAACAGCATGCCTGTGTGCCAAACCCGCTTGCTGGGCAAATCCAGATGCTAGCATGCCGCCTAACACGCCCTGCGATTACACCTGAGCCCTTGTCCCTTTTGTCATCTCAAGGGGGTCACACCGTGGCTTATTGCCAAAAAGAGATGAGTTGGTGGAGAGCACACACACGGTTGGTCATGTCTTTTGAGGGAGCTGCAGTCACAGCTTCTCGTATTGCGCGCTCTCGCGGCCACCTGGGCTGAAGGCCCAGGGGTTGAGCCAGCTGCCGCTGCAGATTTCCCGGGCTGCTCTCAGCAGTGACGACACAAGAGGAACGTCTCGGCATCCTGAAGCGTCTCTCCTGTGACCAAGTAGGAAAGTGGTTTACAAATGCAAACACCCAGAACAACAGACTTTTTTTTTTTTTGTAATAAACTGGATTCCAGGCAGTGTTAATCTGGGTGCTTTTGGAAAATGACAGAGGCCGCATCTCTTCTTTTGGGAAGGGAGGTCCTCGGAATGGCCGCGTGGTTCCTGAGGACAAAGGGTGTGCACGTGCCATCACAGCTCAAGTCGCTAAAGAAACAACTTGTGCCGAGTGCCGAGCAGGGTCTGCGACACGGCCAGCTCCCTGCTGCTGTCTCTGCCGAAGTCAACGCGACGGCTTTTCCTCCTTCCAAGATCCACGCTCGGCCAACATTTTCTACAAGTTCTCTGGAGAAACAAAGAGACGGTATTTTCCATTCTTTTCAATACTTTTTCCTTTTATTCCAAGGAACATTTAGAAAGTATTTGTTTCCGTTTTTGTCATATCTTCTTTGAACAATTTTTAAAAGAAAGGTCTTCAAAATCATACTACTTCAGTGCCAACAGTCAAATGACTTTTTACTAACATCTTTGTTTTAGATAATTGAAGAGAACAGAAAAGCACCATTTTCAGCTTAATCATTGTAAAGCATGAAAGTTAAGCTTTTGGGGGGTACTTTTTGACTTTTTTACATGATGAATGTAATATACATAGAGATTATCAGTTAATATAAAGTCAAGATTTTATCACCTTTGATAGCATTAACTCATTTCTATTTCTTAACGATTGTTTTTCTAAGTTTTTCTATATTTAGATTTCTTCCTCTTTTTTTTTTAGATTTCTAAATGTTTCTCTTATCCACAGACCAAATCTGAGATCTCAAAAAGCTGTGAAATATAGTTGCCATAAAAAGTATTTTTTCATCTACTTTCTCAAAAATTACCTAATCATGTTAGACTAGAATTTATTTGCACAGGAAAGAATTAGTGGCTTGGTAAGAAGTGGCTTATTAAGTGGAAAGTTTACATGAGAATATCACTGAGAAATGCCACCCCATCAGCCCATTGGAGAAATTAGTGTCCTTCCATGATTCTGTATCATTTTGTGGGAAATTTTCTAGTTTTCACCCCTAGCGGGGAAATAACTCACCATTGGTTAGTGTTAACAACAGTTAAGATATAATTTCAAGACAAAGATCCTAAGATCCTCATGTTCTCTTTCATATTTTGTAACCCAATGCTCAAATACACAAAACAATCCTATATTAGGTTTTCAAAGTTAGAGAAATTTTTGAACTATTAGATCTGTCTACTTGGTAATAATTCTAGTAACATTCCACAGCCCTAAGCCAATTTAGCATTTTTAAAACAATGGAGGGCGTTTTCTAACAATTTTTTGTGTGGCATGGTTAGGATAACATATTGCTCAATGTCTGAAACAATTTGTCTTAAATGGTTTGGAAAAATTGAACTGGAGTAGAATTATATTCTCTTTGGAAAAACTAACTATAATGTCTCGAGAAAAATCCGGTGACTATATTTCTTCTATCTTCCTTTCTGTTCCTTAGCAGAGAGAGGTATTGCAATAATCACCATTTAAAATTTGCAAGTTTCTAGTAAGAATACCTCTACCTCAAGAGAAGCATTTCATGTATAAAAATTTTTTTGAGCATACCCCTTCAAGGAATACTGTTCTGTGCGTGTTGGAATTTGCTCTATAACCAGCTCGACAACATCAACTTATTCTACGACTAAAGGAAGCCCTAAATTCCCATGACATTTATTTCCTTGGGAAAAACAAAAAGATGATGATACTCCTCTTTGTTCGGTCGAATTGCTAGGTCTTAGCCAGCACAGATAATCTTAAACTTCAGGTTATTAAAATGTTTTCAAACATCCATTTTGTCATCCATATGGAGAAACCTCAAATAATGTCCAAAAGAATTTTGAATTATGGTTGATAAGTATGTTGGTAGATAACATTTTTCTTAAATATTTCTTTCTCTTAATTTATAAGATAGAGAATTGAGAATATATATAAAAGATACAGTGAAAATAAGTCCTGATCAGGTTTTACTTCTGATTAAACAACTTGAAAGGATAAAAAACTTATTGTATGTTTTAGCTGTAAAATTGTTTTCCATTTACATTGATTGGTGCTAATGTATTTCTTTCATTTTTTTTCTTTGTGGAAAATGCAACTCTACTCTGGATAATTTCATTTCTTTAATTGCATTCCTAAACTGTGTGTGATTTTATTTTGAAAGTTCGTGATTTTGCCATAGTTATGGTTCAATGACCAGCCTTTCTTAATGTAAAAACAGTGTGCCTACGGATGGTGTGTTTTTACTTAGATCGTGAATCCCCTTATTTCTTGTTCACTTCATACAGCATATGCCTTTATCAACTTGATATCAATTTATTAAGCTTGACACAAACTGTGTTTGAGAAGTCCTCGCACTCTGGTGTGTAATACACCTAAATTATTCTTCCAGTTTTTATTATCAAAAGCAGTCCCGGAGGATTTTGTGTGTGTGATTTTTGCAGAGAACATTGGCACCCCTGTCATTTCTACAAGTAAAAAGGTCTTGCTTTTGAATTTACAGTGTGTGCATACGGTGTTCTGCTGGGACACTGAGAATTTATTCTTCAAGTGGGGCCGACTGCATGGCCTTTGTCTACAGTATGTGTATATATCTGCTATTTTGGAAAATGATCACATCAGAATGGCTGGACCTCTGGAAAAATTCTCTGTGGCATCTTATAATTTTTCACTTAGGAAAAATGCTTAATTTCCAAGTTTTAAAAATTTTACTGAAGCATAAAAAGTTTTTTTTTTTCCTTTTTCTTCACTGCTACATACAGTATCGTCTTTCCTAGAATTCATTTATATTTGTCTGGAGATGTTTTAACATCTTCTAAAAATGATCATAAGCAACATAGAGATACTGATCCTTGAAACATTATCAAGAAATAAAAATAATTTAATATATAACACTACCAAAAAATAGAGATTTCTAATCTCTGCAAATAAAAATTTGATATCACTAGGAAGTCAAGGTCAAAAGAACCTTATCTTTCCAAAATAATAAGATCACATTGAATTCGGGCTGTTTAAAAAACAAAAAAAGAAATCACACAGCCCTAGTGGAATTTCCATGTTTGGTCAATTATATTCCTGCCAAATTGTTTTAGAATATAAAAATCTTCAGCTTATATTTTCTTTCCATTTTTCTTAACATATTAGCTAGATTTGTTACATACCAGAAGAGATATTCCTCCAATTTAATTTTTTAGTGATTTTAGGTTTTTGCTAATCCGATCTTAGTATTTTTTCATTAACGATACATTAAATGCATAAATTGCCTATGCTGCTTATTAATAGAGTGCTCTTTTGGAAATAGGAAGACTTTTTCAATCTTACTGATGTTTGATTTACTGACAACAAAGGAAGTACCAACGTTTCCCAAAATACATTTGATAGCCTCACATATCTCAGAAATATTCATGAATTGGATTCACAAAAGAATGTCTTATATATTGTTGACATTTATGTGAATATACTTTATATTGTTGTAAATGTTTCATTCAACTTAACATTTTTAAAGATGTATGTATCTGATTTTTCTTTAGGAAATATTATATTTTTGTGTTTTTTACATTTTAAAGTTCATCTTTATGTGCAGCTATTTTTATATTGCCAAAAACTCACATAAATACAAACTAAGAGGAAAATGCAAAAAAAAAAAATTGGCAAGCATTACAGTGTGGTTTTCTTTAAAATGTTTTGTGGGCCCATCTCATGTAATGGATGATTCTGAGAATGTGTTGTGTCTCCTCAATGTAAATATGGAACAGGCCTGATTATCTCAGTAGTGTACATATTTGAAAGACTGAGTCCTCCCTGTTGGAGTTCTTATTTCCGTTTCATAATTTCTCCAGCTGTCATTACCGAATCAAAAGACGCATGAAGTTTTTTGATTTGAGATTTGGAAATAATTGCATTGTGTTCCATTTCTAATTTGTTTTCATTTGGTTGTTAAACTTGTTTTCAGGGTTCCTAGTTTGTGAGAAGTTGATCTTCAGAATTATTTTTACACTATTTATGACTTATTTTCATAATGTAAAAAGTGTGTAATTATTACAATATTAATCCAAACAATGATGATGAATTGTATTGTTATAAAGCTTTATTGATATTCATGAAAACCTTAGCCTGTTTTTTTGTTTTGTTTTCTGTTTTTTTGTGTGCCGGGTTCGAACTCAGGGCCTTGCACTTGCTAGGCAAGCGCCCTACACTGAGTCAAATCCCCAACTCCGTCTGTTTTGATTTAAATGCTATCTATAAAGATTTATTCGACTTTTCTGCCAGGGGCGGTGGTGCACACTTGTAATCCCAGCACTCTGGGAGGCTGAGGCAGGAGGATCACAAGTTCAAACCCTGTCTAGGCAAATTAGCAACTCAGCCAGAATTTGTCTCAAAATACAACATAAAAAAGGGATGTAGCTCAGTAAGAAGGCCCTGGGTTCATTTCCCACTACTACAGAAAAACAAATTTTATTCTACTTTTCTACAATATTGTATCCTAACCATTCACCTTAGTATATACACTTAGCTGTGGTGATTCTTAAAAACTCATGCTTTTGGGGTTTAAGGAATAGTGTTTCCAAACTGAGCTGCCCTCCAAACACTTTCTTCTAGAATTCCCAACCCTGATAAATTAACGTGCACTCAGCTGCACCCTACCACCCCATCAAGCTAGTTATGCTGCGAGATCAGCCTGCAGTGGGTAATCATCACCTAATAGCTGCTTAGTGGACGGCTGACGGCTCCAGCAGAGCATGTTGTTGGCAAGTCCTGCAGAAAAGCACGTTTCAGCACCCGTCTTCTCTCACCTCACATCCGCACTGGGTGCAGACGGTCAGGCCACCCCTTTCCACACTCTTAGTTCGGGAGGTCTATTCTCAAGTTGTTTTCTCCTCCTCTTCTTTCTCACTGCACTTGCTCGCTCTTCTTCCTCCACTTTCATTCTATCTTCTGCTTTTGTTCTCTCATTCTCTCTTGTTCTCTCTCTCATCCGGGACATCCACTTGGATGTCCCACAGATGTTCATCTGCACCCTCAACCCAATCCTCTTCCAGACCTCCAGACCCCAGTGAATGGTGACACTCGCCTCCTACGCCATTCAGGCCAACAAGATGGACAACAAAATCCCCGAGACGCCGGCCATCCCCGTGTCCACCCGTTCCTCTCACAGCCAGCAGTGAGCGGACCTTTCACCCCTCCAACCGGCCCCTGAGGGGCTGATCTTTTTCAAGTCTAAATCAAAAATATGCTTTGCATGAAGTAAGGAGTAACATCCCCTGCAGAGCGGCGAGAGAGGATGGAAAAATGTAAAATTACTGGAAGGGTTTGAATCACCCCCATGGGGAACGCAGGCAAGCACAGACGCGGCTGATGGCGGGTGGGTGGCAGCCAGCAGGGCGGGGGACCTCGGCCTTGTTCCCGTGCAAGTCTGTGGTCCTGCACAGCGCATGGTGTCACCCACTGAAACAGAAGCCCTGCCCTTCCGCCTCATCTCTCTTTCTTCCTTTCATGTGTATGGGCATCTCACCTCCTTCAAAGCTGAGAAGCTAAACCTAGCTGGGGGGTTCTCGACCTTCACATTTGCCAGATTCACCTGGAGAGCTCGCAGAAACATTTCTGGGTGCGTGACCTGAGTTTCTGACTGTAGATGGGGCCGGCGGCATTCACAGATGGTGGTGAGGTACCTGGCCCTCGGTCTGTACTTCATCAAACACGGCTTATGTATTTTAATGGACTGTACGTGGCTTTAATGTGAGGGTGGTAAAATCCCTTGTGTTTAGAACCTCTGATAGGAATTTTCTTTCCTCATAAGGGTCTTATCTAAAACTGTGAGGTCACTCTTGCTACTCCCTCAAGAGGAAGCGGCCAATTCTCCCGTGGCGATGGAGAGGAGGCTGGTTACCTGTGTCGCTCCTGGTGCTGCGTTTAAACACTCAGTTCTCCACCCCTGTGTACACACCCTGCTTCTCCGAGGGGTTAGCAGCACCTTCTCCCCTCCTCTTGGCAGCCACTTACTGGGTGTTCTCTTCAGTCGCTCAGCCCCTCAGTGACTGGTTTACAGTCTTCTCATTCATGGTAAATAAATGCTGCCTTTCTTATAGGCAACTGAAATGTCAACACAGACAATACAAACAACGCTACAATCCATTATCTTCTTAGACCTCATTCCTATTAATTTTTTGCATCATCCAATTCTACCACCCACATTGCTGCCAGGCAGATTTCGTCAGAAGTCTCCAGAACTACTCTACCCTGGAATAATGTATTGAATGCGTGTACTCTGGTTACTCTTTCCTCTCCTGCCAGAATTCCCTGCCCAGTAATTCTCTCTCTAGCTGTCTTGTACCTTAGAGTGTCCACACAACTGTACATCCCCCCACTCCAACTCAGGCAACACAGATCGTATTGTCTACACTCATGCCAACAACTCCCTTATCATTCTCCCATTTGTTCACTCAACAAATGCCAAGCCCTAATTTCCCTGTCTACCTTTCTGCATCTTTACCTGGCCTATGTCTCATCCATTCAATACCACGGGAGAAAAGTCACTCAGTGGTCCAGATTGGTCCCACTTAAACCCCAAATCTTCAAACTCGCCTGTGCTTCCAACACCTACAAACAGCCAACGATCCACCAGACCGAGAGTAGACCCACATCTACACCTTTGACTTCTCTCTTCCCTTCTGTTAGAACAGAAAACAGCATCCTTCCTCCTAAGGCTAACCTCTGCTCCAAGCACCCGGCATCCAGCCCAGCTTCCTGGAACCTCATCCTGGGAGTTCGGCACTCCTTCTCCGCAGACTCTGTCCAGAACACCTTTAAATATATTCGGGTATCTTCCACTTTTGTCAAAGCCTCTTCTCAAGCCCATGCACCCCCTTCAGCTCCCGTCCTCTCTTTCCTGTTCCCCTTACAGAGCAACTTCCAGGAAATGGATTCTATTCTCACCATCCTTACTTCCTCATCCCCCATTCACTCCTCAATCTTCTGCTAAGCTTTGTCCCTCCCCCATCAACCACACTCCTCTCTCTGGTTACCATCGATACCCACTTTCTTTCTTTCTCTCTCCAAACTTCAGCTTGGGGTGCAACTGCATATTTATGTGTGCCAAGCACCTCCAACTCCACATGTGTGGAACTGAACTTGTCCTCTGCCCTTCCACCACAGTCCTCCTCCTGGGCACTATGTCAGGGAATGCAGTCACTACTCCCACAGGGAATAAAACAAAAACTTATTGTCATATCCCTGTCAGCATCCCAGCAGATTCTACAGGCCCCATGAGTACCAGAACAGCCATAGCCACCGCATTTCCACGGCCACCACCTACGGCCAGGTGACTCACATATCTCATTGAGTTACTACCAGAATGATGACTCCCTGCTTCTAAAGTGAAGCTCCTTGTTGCTCATGGTAAACCTCACATCCCTTCTAGTCTCCAGTCTCCCTTCTCACCCTAACCCTGACCTTTGCCCTGTATCCACACAACCTGCATTTACTCCCCAACTCTTCTCTACCCCTTCCAAGTTTGCTGTCTGCCAGTTTTTCATCCCCTTGTAACCTAAAAACCACTTTCCCTCCTTAAGTCCTGCCTGACCTTAAAGTCAGCTTAGCACCGCTCCCTCCAGGGAAACTTCTCTGGACTCCGGATCACCCAGCTCCCCACCGGGCTTCCTCTGAGTTGTGTCCTTTGTCACAGCACTCTGTAGGTGGGATCACCCCACCAAGGGAGACATCTTGTCGATGCTTTTATGTCCTTTATGCCAGTACATGGCTGTCCTCAATAGGCACTTGTTGGAGAAATATATGAATGAAAATCATTGCCCGAGGGGATACAGAACACGCCATCTAGGAATAACACAAGCAACTGAGTGTACAAATACACAACGCAACAGTGAGTATATAATTCATGTGAAAACTTGCCTGCCTTTCCCTCTGATCCAACACTGGCAACTAAGAGTCTCTTGACACAAGGCACATGGTGACATAGGCATTGTCCCTCCATTCTAAAAATCACAGCATCGACTTAGAATAGTCATAGCCAGAAGTACTTACAGGGCTGTTCCTCTGAACCAAGCGGTGTTCACCAAGAACCAAATTTCCTGAAAGATGTTAATGGAGAGTCCACAAATAAGATCACTCAAGAGTGTGGACTGGAACATTTAAGAAAATACAGCTTTCACAGAACACAGTTTGCAAAATGCTGCTCTACTGAATTCTTCACTGTGGGTTCAAACTGGCCCTGGCAGAGGTGTGCATGGAATCAGTGTGCATGTCACATGGCTGGCAGCCCTGGGAGGGGTCACTCTGCGCTCATCACAGCTGTCCTCATTGCCAAGTCCTTACTCCTGGTCACACCTGCTCACACCGCATTTCCATCTGCATTGGCCCTCAACACTCTTCTTACCTCTCCCCTAAAACGCACTAGGATCCAAATGTGTCACGTCACGTTACTGGGTGAAAACATGGAAATACGGAAGTGCTCACACTGTGGAAGAAATAGGACTCCATCTGTGGCTGAAATGGAGATGGGCGAGGTACCAAATAGTTAACACATTTTGAGGTTAAATATGGAGTTCCTGATACTATCCTGGGTGCCCTCAGAAAACACAAACTAGCATGCAAGTAAACAACAATTGAAAGACAAAGGCAAGATGTTCAACAAGAAAATTTATCTCTAAATAACTTCAGGTACTATTTGCTGTTTCCATCTTACTGCCCATAGCTCACTATTCATAACCTACTGTCATAAGTTGCCCATACTCTCTTCACTAATTCATCTAATGATTTTGGTACTAATCTGAGAACTCCACAAAAGTAATCTTTTCTACTTTTATGGTTAAAAGATTCATTAATCTTGGAAGAATAGTTTTCTCCCAATTTACCACCTTTCCCAAAAAGAGAGAGGGAGGAAAAAGACCTCATTATTTTATACTTACATACAAAAAAAAAGAGGAAATGTGTAACATAACAAAGGAGAAATTAAAACCTTAACATCTGTTGAGGTTTGCATCTAGATGTCCCCCCCAAAGCTTCACATGGTCATAGGTGGGGCTTCTCAGAGGTGGCTGCATCTAGGGTGTGTGATTACTAAATTAGTCCACTGATGGGTTTGGCGTAGTTCTGGGGAGGATTAGGGTGCCCTACCCCTGGGTGTAGGTGCTGTTTTACAGGCAGGTAGGCAGGATAAAATATAAGGGACAGAAAGAGGGCCGTTGCTTGTCACTTGCTGTCTTCTGCTGGCCTGCTCTGCAGTGCCGTCTGCCTCTGCCACTCCACCCAGCCTTGGAGCCAGCTAACTATGAACTGAAACCTCTACAAACTGAGCTACAATAAACCTTTCCTCTCTTAGCTTTGGGTGTTGGGTATTTTGTCTCAGCAATGAGAATAGTAACTAAGACAATGTTTGACAACATTCAATAGATAATCCTGATTTTAAAAAATGAAATAGAATGTTTTCATAACCTGATATAAGGATAAATATATTAAAATCCTATAGCAAACATATTTCTTAAAGGCAAAATGTTCGAAGCATTCCTTTTAAAATTAAGGACAAGGAAAGGATATTCAAACTCACCGCTCTTATTAAAGAGTATACTGAAGGTCTTGGTTAATGTAATTAGAGAAGAAAAATAAGGTAAAATTTCTTTCTTTTTTTTTTTTTGGAGCTTTCAGAATTTAGATCTACAGCTATATTTCACATGACAATATCCATACATGCAGGTAAAAAAATATACAAAATGTGTAACAAACCAATGTTAAAGCACCGAAAAATCTTAATAATAAATTACAGCAATAACTTCTGTTTTTATGAAATGGGAGAAGAGGAAGTTTTTAATAAGTCCAATGACAAAAACCTCACTTTTACAACATACTGACACAAAAGCTCACAGCTTGAAGATAACCCTCGCCCAGAATCCCTGAAGCTACAGGACAGAATCATAGAAGACAGTCTAGAAGGCCCACAAGCCCAGGCCTTTACAGTCATAGCAGACAATTAGGGGTCATTCAATCAACCTCCTCAATGATCAGCCAATACTGGGTCTCCCCTGGCAGGCTTGAGCCCCACAGCTGCTGCCTCCAGGAGCACTAGGCCCTCCATAGAGCTTAGAAAAGATGGGCTAGCAGATTTGCTCCAGTTCCTTCTTCTAATGCTCATATTCCTCATTCTCTGACAACTAGTTTTGCTCCAGCCAGCCAAGGACTTCCTGACACTTCTCTGGCACTTTGCATCTGTTCTCTTCAGGAATCTTGTCTCTAAGACTTTCCTCTTGCAAGGAGCCGTTTACATGGAAGACATGAGCCTCCAGGGAGTTTTTGGCAGCCACCCTGTCCCTCTGGGCCTTATCCTCAGCTTTGTACTGCTCAGCCTCACGAACCATTCTCTCCACCTCCTCCTTGCTCAGCTGGCCCTTGTCATTGATAATGGTGATCTTGTTAGCCTTGCCCATGCTCCTGTCAGTGTGTGTCACACTCAGGATGCCATTAGCATTCATATCAAAGGTCATCTTGATCTGAGGGACTCCACAAGGGGCAGGAGGGATGCCGCTGAGCTCAAAATGCCCCAGCAGGTTGTTGTCTTTGGTCATGGCCCTCTCGCCTTCATACACCTGGATCAAGACCCCAAGAAGTTTGTCCAAGTAGGTGGTGAAAGTCTGGGTCTGCTTGGTAGGAATGGTGGCATTCCTCCAGATTAGGGTGGTCATCAGCCCACCTGCTGTCTCCAGCCCCAGCGATAGGGGAGCCACATCCAGCAACAGGAGGTCCTACACTTTCTCACACTGGTCTCCCACCAACACTGCCCCCTGTACAGCAGCCCCATAGGCCACAGCCTCGTCAGGACTGATGCTCTTGTTCAGCTCTTTGCCACTGAAGAAATCCTGCAGTAGCTTCTGCACCTTAGGGATGTGGGTGGAACCACCCACGAGGATGACATCATGGATTGGGCCGTGCCCAGCGTGGCATCCCGCAGGGCCTTCTCCACAGGCTCCACGGTGCTGCGGAAGAGGTCTGAGCACAGCTCCTCAAAGCAGGCACGACTCATGGACGTGTAGAAATCCAAGCCTTCAAACAGGGCGTCAACCTCCAGAGTGACCTGGGTGCTGGAGGACAGGGCGCACTTGGCACGCTCGCAGGCCGTGCACAATCGGCGAAGGGCCCGCTTGTTGCTGCTCACATCCTCCCCATGCTTCCACCAAAACGCCTCCACGAAATGGTTCACCAGCCAGCTGTCGAAGTCCTCCCCACCCGGGTGAGTGTCTCCAGCCGTGGCCTTCACCTCAAAGACACCAGCGTCAACAGTGAGGACCGACACGTCAAAGGTACCTCCACCAAGGTCAAAAATGAGCACAATGCGCTCTCCTGCCCCACGTCGGTCCAGCCCACAGGCGATGGCGGCCACCGTGGGCTCGATGATGATCCTGAGCACGCCGAGCCCGCGATGGCCCCTGCATCCTTGGTGGCCTGGCGCTGCAAGTCATTGAATTAGGCAGGCACTGTGATCACCGCGTGCCTCACGGGCTGGGCCAGGTATGCCTCGGCTGTCGCCTTCATCTTGCTTGGCACCACGGACGAGATCTTCCCGCCGTAGGACACACACACCTTGGGCTTGCCGCCTTCGCTGACCACCTGGAAGGGCCAGTGCTTCATGTCTGGCTGCACCGTCACATCTGAGAACTTGCGCCCTATCAATCGCTTGGCGTCGAACACTGTGTTGCGCGGGTTCAGGGCCGCTTGACTCTTGGCGGCGGAGCCCACCAGCCGCTCGGAGTCAGTGAGCTGGGCGTAGTGCGGTTGCCCTGGTCGTTGTGGAGAATCTCCACCTTGCCGTGCTGCAACACGTCTGCGCACGAGAACGTGGTGCCCAGGTCGATGCCGATTGCCACTTCCCTCGGGGCCGACATGCTGTGGCGTCCTGTGCTGGAGCGGGACTTCAGACGCAGAGACTGCGGAGGTCTGCGCTGCTCAGGCGCGGCGGGGCGTTCAGCAGGACGGTGGTTCCCGGGTGGGCTCAAGCCAGAACACGGACAATCTGCTCGGCGCCCCAGCCGCCCGTCTTTTATAGGCCTCCAGCCCCCCCAACCTCCCCCCGTCCCCGCCCCCGGGAACTTTCCGGAGTGGAGAAAAATAAGGTAAAATTTCAAAAAGAAAGAAAACTGTCTGGATTTCTTTTCTGTGGTTCCTGTAATAAATCAACAAAATTCAATGGCTTAAAACACAAATTTGGGGTTGGGGATGTAGCTCAAGTGGTAAAGCATTTGCCTAGCACACGCAAGGCCCTGGGTTCAATCCCCAGCACCCACCCTCCCCCCCGAAAAAAACAAATTTGTTATCCTACAATTCTGTAGTCTGGAAGAATAAGATCTCAATGTGCTAAAGATTGAGGTGTCCACAGGGTTATAGGGGACAGTTGGGGATGATCGGTGTCCTTGCTTTGTCCAGCACTTGTGGCTGCCACCTCCCTGGCTCCTGGCGCCTCCCCACCACCTGCAAAGTCTGAGGCCTGAGCCAGGCACTGCAGTGCGGCCAGCTCTCCCCTCTTCCTCTCCTCCTCCCTCTTCATTCTAGGGCCCTGTGATTACACTGAGTCCACCCAGACCACAGGGCACACTCCCCTTTTAAGATCAACTGATTAGCATTGTCATTCCATCCACAGCTGTAATTGCTCTTTGGTGTGCAGCAGAACATATGCACAATTGCCAGGGTTTAGGACTTGGCCTCTCCAGGTAGTCTGCCTAGCACACTGTGATTATGCACAGATTATTTGGTTATGTAAATAGGTAAGCCAAAACAAACTACACATGATCAGATTCTATAATAGTAATGTCTTCAACGAATTATAAATAGCATACATAACATTACTACTTTTGCATAAAATGACTTTAGAATCTCATAATGTTCACATGTTCCAATAATAGAAGAACACATAAAATTCTAACAGTAATATTTAAGTGTTTATTGTCTCCTACTTATTTTCAGAATTCCATGGTAATACTTAAATATTTATTGTCTCCTATTTGTCTTATTTATCCTTCTTTTAAAAAAAAAAACCCAAGGTGTCATTGTGTAGTTTAGGGTGGTCTTGCCCTCACTATGTACCCCAACTGGCCTTGAACCCACAGAAATCCTCCTGCCTCAGCTTCCTGAGTGCTGAGTCTTCAATCAATAGGCTGTTTGTTCACTTTGTTTTGTTTCGGGCATTTTGAGGATTTCCTGAGGCAGCTTGTGACAGGATACTACAGTTACCTACTGTCACGCTAAGCCCTCATAATTTCACACTGAGAAGTAAATATCACTCTCCTTCTTTAACAAATAAAGCCAAGACTCAGAGAAGTTGGATTGAGGCCTGAGGTTATCCAGTATGTAACAGAGAGGATTTTAATGAGGGGCAAACGTGACTGCACAGATTACTATTTCTATTTGAGAAAAGTATCTGAAGAGGAGGAAGGACGCAGGCAAGGTGACACAGCTGTGAACAGCAGAGCCTGGAGCTGGGACCGCCCAGTGCTCGTTCAGCAAGCCAAGAGGCAGGAGGGTCTCTTTAACATGAGATGTTCGAGGACAAAGAAAATTCTAAGTTTTCATCATTTTCTTCTGAGTTAATCTCATCCCCATTCCAGTTTTACATTAATAAATTATTTCTAGAATGTTATCAACTGGCATTTGCAAAGTCTTTTGCCATCCAAGAGACTTTACAGTTGGAAAACTCAGTTGCTGAAGCCAAGCAGACCAAAGGTAAAATCTCTTTCCAACTACTTACTATGTGACTTGGCTGAATTTAGCAGGCTCCAGTTGCCCAATCTGTAAAATGGGAACAATGAAATCATGTGCCTCAGGTGGCGAGTGAGTGGTATGAATGAGTTAATCCATACGCAGTGCTGAAGTTGGAGTCTGGCCCAGAGGCAATGCTAAATAAACACCCAGCTATTGTTCTCCCACAAAAACAGAGGCCCTGCTTATCAGTTAGCTTCCTAGAAAGGGTGCAGTGATTATAACGCTCCCTCTCCACTAAAAAGCTAAATGTTTTCTCTTGCCCCCAAAGTACCTAACACACTACATACACAGGCCTGAGCACCAATTCTGATATAAAAGCTAATAGAAAAAGAGGTATTTTCTTCACATAAGTTGAGTTCAAGAAGTGTGTTCCCACTTCCCAAGACACCTGGCAAGTTTGCTCTTGTTAAGACAAACTTGACCTCAGACAGGATCTAGGACAGTCAGGAATGAGCAATGAGAGAGAAAGCCATCAGGAGACAGACAGCCGCATGAAAACGGAACTAGAGGTCTGGAAATGGGAAGCAGACCAAGCGTTGGAAGAAGCAGGGAGGGATGGGAGGAGTAGGGCATGAAGAAAGAATGAAGATGTGTATGTGGACCAGCTCTCAAGGTAAATGTATAGGGCTGGGGATTTAGCTCAGTGGTCAGAGTACTTGCCTTGCAAGCACAAGGCCCTGAGTTCGATCCCCAGCACCAAAAAAAAAAAAGATAAATGTAGGGATGTACTAACAAAGAAACACATACTAATAAGTACACAAAATAAGTAAACATATACTAAGAAAATAAGAATCACTGGAATAGAAGCGTTTTGCTACATTTCCACCCGCACTGTTTGCACAGTCTTGTCAACCAAGCTGGAATTGCAAGTGTTTTTCTCAAGCAATTCCAAATGCCAGGACACTTACATAACCCCGAATTATGCATTCCAAGCCTGGTGCTGCATCACACATAGTAATACTAACAAAGACCAAGAGATTATTAACACCTAGCTTCAACTTCAGCAGAACAGTATTTTATCAAAATGCACCAAGCAAAAAAAGCTGATAAAACTAGTTACAGCTAACCGCAGGACTCTTTATTCCTTCTGAGCAATTGTGGGCATCACTATGTTCTCATACCAGTATTTGCACCTTGTCTGAAATGCAGCCGGCATCATCATATAGAGAGCGTGAAGAAGTCACTCAGCAACTCCAAGCCATGGAGGAGATGTGTCAGACCCGCACGCACCTAAGATCTTTTCCAAGCACCGGTCACAGATTCCCAATGAACTGGAAATGCTGTTCTTCAAGGCTCTTTTAAGGCCAGGGATAGGAATTTCAGGGATCCACCGACATGTCCGAATCTAATTGGTAACTTGGCTTTACACAACGTGGGCACCACGTGACCAAATTCGGATTAACCTGTTGAGTTCAACAGTCCCCGAGGGCTGTTGCCAAGCTCTGTGCAAATCAGATACCCAGAAATTCGCGAGCTACACAACACAGCGCTAATAGTCATAGATGTCGCTTGGTGAGTGTTCACCACAGACCACGATGCTGAGCCAACCCTGAGATTGTCTAATCCTTACAGTCGCGTGTGAGTCTGGTACAGTGTGGTTCTCATTTTACACAGTGGAAATCGGAAATGCAGAAATGCTAAGCATTTCTCCAAGCGCACGGAGCTAGAGAGTAACAGAGCCAGGAGTTGAAGCCAGGCGGCACACTCTCACCTACCTACAGGGCTAAGACAGACCACCACGGAGTAAACGCGGAGCTAGAGATCCAGTCAGCCTGCAGGAGATGATTATTTAACCCGATCAACCGAGTGCCTCACGTACTACAAACGGATGTGGCTGGATTCTTGGTAGGAGACTACAAATCCACCCAGAACTGAAGATCTCCCCCCAAGTATCTGTTCCTAACACCTGGAATTGGTCCAGTGGGGAACAGGAGGGCAAACGTCTCCCTCCACCTTAAGACCCAAACAAAAATGAGCAATCATGAGATTTTCTACATGACATTTCCCTTTATCGTACACCTCAAATCTGTCAATGAGGTCACTATCTCTTGAAGAGTTTCCTCATTTCCAAAGGCTAGCCATAGAAATACATTAGCAGTTGTTTTTCTTCAAGACTTCTCACATATATTAATTTTTTTTTTTTTGAGACAGGGCCTCAGCCTGTAGTTCAGGCTGGCCTCGAACTCACAGCCATCTTCCTGCCTCAGCCTCCTCAGTAGTGGGATTACAGGCGTGTGCCACCACACCTGGCCCATATATTAATTTGTGTGAAAGCATCACATAAGAAATAAAAAGTCCAAAGCGTGTATTATTTTAATACTTACGTGATTTTATTTAATGATCTCATGAAACTGTAATGTTTCAAAGTTACGATGTCATTATAAATTACAAATCCCTAAATTGATGATATTCTACAATGAACTAAAAAATTCTTTTCTCAAAATACAGTCTCAGAATAGGGCACGGGCAGCTTAGCGGTAGGGCTTAGGGGCTTAGCATGTGCAAGGCCCTGGGTTTGATCCCCTGCACAAAAGAAAACCACCACAACATATTTAGAGTCCCATTAACAACCAAGAAGAGCACTGCATTGACTGCTAAGGAGTAACTGGTATATGAAAAGAATCAAAACACATTTACGTAGAATTAAACAGTACTGTACATTTAAAGCATGAGGGAGATAGAATAGACCTTATTCCTGTTTCAACAATGCAGGCAGGAGCTGGAGCACACGTCTGTAATCCCAGCCACACAGAAGGCTGAGGCAGGGAAACTGCAGGTTCCAATTTCACCTTAGTGAGACCCTGTCTCAAAAAGGTCTAGGATGTAGCTCAGCAGTAGATGCTTGCCTGGCACAGTTAAGACCCCGAGTTCAATCCTCAGTAAGAAAAGAAAAAAAAGGAAATAATTCAATCTGTTGTTTGAGTCAAGATTTTTCTATTGTTTGACCTTTTTGAAGTAGATATTCTTCTAAACCTGAAACTGAGAAATTCTCGTAATTTGTCCATTTTCCTAGAATGCCCCATCCTTTCACCTGTATTAACTACAAACCCTGTACTAAAAGAAAACCATAATCTGATTCAGTTTTTAAAAGATATTCTAACTTTTTCAGACCTGTTTTCCCATGAATGCTACGCTAACCAACACAATTTATTTTAACCTAATACAGAACTCTGCAGTAATAAAAGCATTTTTATGCACCTCTCACCAACAGAGGGCAGACCCTGAATGGCCAGAAAAGTTACACACCCTAAATGCCCTCAATTCTCTTATAAGCTCACACACAAGAATCACCCCGGCAAGTCCTTTTAAGCTAGTGACCAGAAATTGAATTCATTTACTTGAAGTATGTTTTCTCTAGATAGATACATCCATCTTTCCACGTCCTCTGTTTAAGAAAATATCAAAAAGTGAAAAATAACAAATGAAATGTTCCTATAAGCCCTATATCCAACTAAAACACAGAGCAAGATCCACTACATACAAGCAACCTTTTTTTCCAGTAAATCCCAGGAAAGATATATACTTGATAAAAATCAAGAAATCAGGGTGCTAATTAACATACAGACTTATTCCAGTTTTAAATGAATAAACTCTAAACAAATATGTTTGCCCCCTCAGATGTTCATGAATCCTTGATTTTTTATATTAAAATTATACAAGTGTTTTCAAAAATAGTAATGCTACAGTTTACAAAGTCACTTTTCTTTTCTTTGAGACAGGATCTCACTACATAGCCCACGCTGGCCTCAAACTCATGAAGATGCTCCTGCCTCGGCCACCCACGTGCCAGGATCACGGATGTGCAGCACCACGCCCGGCTTACAAAGTCACCTTTTTCAAGCTGATAGCAAGTTCTAAAATTCAACTAATACAAAATTTCATTGTATTCAAAAGAGGAAATTGATTTCATATTTTTTTGCTTTCTTTCTCAACCTATCTTCCTAACCCCTACACTTCACTTCAGTGAAAAACACGTTAGCACCAAACATATTCGAAGCATCAGAATAAGATGAATAAGCATCGGAATAAAATTAAGAAAATAAAGTTGATGCTTTCAACATATATGCATCCTATATAAACAAAAAAAACGAAAATCCATCCAGTGGAACACCCTGGCAGCATAAAATAAATTCTGTATCAAAGACACAAAGAAAGTGTTTTGAAGGAAGCCAGCAAGCATACTCAGCAGTTCTGGAACGGAGGGTTAAACTCTCTGATTCATGGTCTCTAAGCCCTGAATCTCAGTCTTCCTACCAAGTGAATGCATTCTGATTGCAGTTCAATGGAGCTCCCAGTATACACACAAATGAATCTGTCTCTGCAAACAGATCTTTACATATATATTTTATAAGCCAGGGGTGGTGGCGCATGCCTGTAATCTCAGCACTCTGGGAGGCTGAGGCAGGAAGATCACAAGTTTGAGCCCTGCCTGGGCAACTCTACAATTTAATGAGACCCTGTCTCAAAATTGAACAAAAAAAAAAAAAAAAGGAAAAAAGGACTGGAGATGGAAGACCATGCTAAGGCCCCGAGTTCAATCCCAGTACCTCACCAAAAACAACCAAATGTATATATACACACACATATATATGTACTAATAGAGGGACAAAATTACTGGGCAAGGAAAGTGTGATCTGCCCAGGAACAGCCTAGGTCCAAGGGCTCTGAAAGAAGGGGTGGCCTCGGACCACGGTGAACCTACAAGGGACCAGAAGGGGAGGTTCCCCGACAAAGGGAGCATGTGGGAGACCCCTTGAATGGCGGAACATTCCCATCCGAGGGCATTAGACCATGAGAGCTTGGACTCTTCCTGCCATCTCTTGACTCCTAGCTGCTTACGGGGTAAGAAAATCTAAGTATAACAAAAAGAATAGAAATAAAGGAAAGCAGACTTTCGTTTTTAAGCTTTAAAGGCTCTACAATATATTACCTTCGGCCCTTTCTATATATTCCAAAATTATTCAAATCTAACACACCTGAATAGTTCAAATCCGCATAATCACCTGGAAAACACTATTTTCCTTCTTCAAATCATATACTATGGTTGATAATTAGCAGCATTTGACAAACACAAGTTCACAACCCTTTCTGTACACGGTGCTGCTATGGTTCGCGTGGGTCATCCGAGGTTCCATTGTGCTGAAATCGAATCCCAGTTGCAAAATACTAAGAGCAAAAACTGCATCTGACCGAGCGGCATTCAGAAGCCCTCAGGGGAGTGAAGGTTGTCCGGGTGGAGCAGCCACCATGGAGTCCTGTGGCTATGTGACGAGGGGCACCAGAGAAGACAAACATGTGCTCCCCGTCTCTTGCCACGGGATGCCCTGCACTGGCTTGAACCTTGACCAGCAGGGTCACCCCCTCCCACCCCCAACCCCAGGTGTGGAGCCTCAGCCTTAAGTCTCCAGCACGGCGAGACTTGGATGTACACAGCCTTCAGCATTTACAGCAACAGAACACAGACTAATACAAGAACTTCCTCGAATGTTACCACTACTGTAAATGGGGGATCAGATACCTAAGGTGCTCCACATTATGCCTAATGAAGAAAGAAAAACAAGCTCTAGGTAAGCCCAGAGGACGAGGGGACAAGACAAATGGATTTATGCAGTTGTCGTTAGCGTACTGTGCAACAGCATCCTAACATTCCCCCATTTAGAAGTCGTTCAGACTTACTGTCTCACCTGAGCCCTACACAGTCTATGACGACCAGCTTGGAAAAGTGAACCCCCTTCCAGCAAATCCCCACAGAGAGGGAGGGAGGGGAGCAGAACCCGAGCTTTGGGCCAGCTGCTTCACAGGGCCACCACGAAGCTATCGGAGCGCTCAGGACCTTTAAATTCCAGACCACAGCAGAGCACAAGCTGCTGGGTTCAGGGCAGGAAACACTACCGGCCGCCAGCCCCAACCCTTCCTTGGAGAGTTTGAATTCGATTCTGCCCATCTTCAGACCATTTCCTTACCGATTCCAAAGACTGCTGGGACCAGGCAGTGTTTGAAAACAAAGCCGTCTTTTTCCTTTACGAAGATTCATAACTACAGTCAGACCAGTTACCCAAAATCTGGCCCGACGGGCTTTCCTTGGGGGTGACAGTGTGCCTCCCATCCAAAAACAAAAACTGATCCCACACAAAGGCAAACATGAATGGACCAGCTCTCAGCTCAGGAAAAGTCCAATGCTTCCCCTCTCCAAACAAAGTACCTTACCGACGGAACTCAAAACAGCTCACCCAGATGGGAGGGAGAAAGTGTTGGCTGTGCCCCCCAGAGTGACTTACCTGACTCAAGCTCCAAGTTCATAAACCTGTGGAACTCCATCTCCTTGTCCCAGTTGTCGGGCGTGGAGGCCGGGGGAGCCCAGGACGGGGAGGAGCCCAGGAACGAGGGTTTTTAGCAGCTACTAGACGCTTGCCCAGCGAATCCCTGGCCAGAAGCAGCTGGCTGCGAACGAAAAGCCTCCTGAGTGGCCCAGTTCTGTTACCAAACACAAGTTAACTTGCTCCGCTTTGAAAAGAGCTCACTGGACAGAGGACAAGTTGGGACACAGAAAAATATGTCATCTGAAGCCAGCAAGTCAAGAAGAGTGGACTCTGCCTACCATCCTTCCGAAAGACCATCCTCACACACGTTTTTACCTTTTTCTATCTTTAGGAGGAAATAATTGAGGAAACCTGGTTACGTGTAATCTGTTGATTTGTATCAGTCTTGAAGAAGGCAGGGCAGGATCAGGGACCATCTCAAACACCAACCTTGTGCTGCTAGTTGAAATCATCAACAAGGACAATGCGCTCAGGGAGCTGTAGCCTCTTCTAGCAAAAGTCACCACAAGCAGGGCCACGCTAAGACCAGAAATCTTGTTATACGTATAATGACAATAATGGCCAGCACTTATTAAGGACTTGCTGTAACGCCAGCAGTTTCCAATCCATTTGACCTTTCCAACAGCCTAGGATGCAGATAGTACTATTTGCCCATTTTTCCTAAGAGGAAGTTGAATAATTCACCCAAAATCACACAGCCAACACTAACAGAACCAGGATTCAAATCCAACAATCTGCGACCGCAGAACCCAAGCTCTTAAATCCGTCCCATAGTGAGACAGGAGAGGAGGCCGCGGTAGTGTGAAGGAGCAAGGGGGCATGACGTGTGAATCGCAGAGACCTGCTTGCCTTCAGTTCTTCCGGCTCGGGATCTTCAGGGGATCAAGCCCCTGCACCTGATACCAATCTCCCAGCACGGGCAAGCAGGTTTTTCATGGGCTGCTTAGATCTGATGTCAGAATAAGGATATAAGAGACGACTGTTGTGCAGCGTGGGGCTGCTGCAAGCCCTTTACCTACCCACCCTGCACTCTGGTGGGTGCGCTTTTTTGCACTTCTTTGCACCCCTTTCCTGCTTTATCCCACCCACTCTCACCTTGCAGAGCACTTATTTCAGAGCACTTTTTCTTCTCGAGCACTTCTTTTGCACTTCTTTTTCTTCTTTTGTCCTAAATAAATGTTAAACTGTCACCTTTATCAGTTGTTCTGCCCAGTTCTTTGAATAGGAAAGCAAGAACTCAGAAGGATCGCAGGTCACTATAACACACAGTGACGCTACGTCGTTTAATTTCAACCTCTCTGAAACCCTGTGTCCTGTGAGGTCTTTTTGGTGGCTGACAAAACTGGGGCTTCAATGAGTTAAAGGGTTGCAACAGAGCTCAGACGTACATTCAGGTTGTTCTGGCTCCAAGCCCCTAGTCCCTCTACTGCACCATCCCTGAAGGGAAAGCTGTGTCCAGGACAAGGACTGGAGTCAGGCCCGGGGACCGAACACTCCTGGTGCATCCTGGATCCCAGGGCTCCTCCCGGACCCTCAGACTTTAGGAAACCATGTCTACACCCCCTTACATTTTGAGGGGTGTCCAGCACGTGATCTGGAAACCTCTATTCCCTGGAGCAGCCAACGGCATGACCGAGGAGGGTGGGAGGGGCATCACGGTTGCCTCGAATTCCCACCTCAGCTCAATCCCACTTTCCACTCCCACTGTGGGCCCAGGTGTGGAATGCAGCTGCTCCCGTGATTCCCAGCTGTGCAGGCTCCACATCGTGCATGGGCAACACTCCCGCCTCGGGCTGAGGGGACAGAGGGGCTGTGTCAAAGCCAACCACACAAAATGAAATATCGGACAGCCCTCTGCTGTAAAACAGAATTTGGAAAGGTTTCTTGCTTCTTTCATGCAGGCCCGTTTCCCCCAGGAAGCTCCTCTCTCGTCCCCAACCCCACTCCAGAGCAGGAATGCGCCTCCCTTCCCAGGGGCCACTCACCCTCTTCTGGTCCCCTGTGACAGCCTCAGACCCAGAAGCCTTCTCAGGACGGTCACGCTCTGCAGAGGTCTCTTTCCCCAGGATGTGGGCTCTGGGTTTTTGGTAGTTTTCCCCCAGCTGTGCAGCATACTGTAGACCTTTACAATCAGGAATACTAGATGAGGAACATGAATAATTCCAGGACTCCAAGATACAAACACTGAATGCCGTGAAAACTTCGGTACAGTGAATTCTGTTTTCAACCTGTGAAGCCCAAATACAAAATATGGAATTAGACGTCCCTTGGCTTCACCCTAAGAAGGGGACATATGTGGGGGCAACCAGCTGCTCCTGGCCAGCCTCCGTATCCACTGGAGTCCCCAGGCCACACCTGGAAGAACGGATTCTTGCTTTTCAGCCCCTTGGCAGCCCCTTCCTGGGAACAGTGGCACGCCCCGTCCTTTGTCTACTCTCGCAGCGTCCCCTACTGTTTCTACACTGAGTCATCTAAGGAGACTTAGTGACATTTCTGGACTTTTTTGTACAAAAGTGCGCATACCCACCAACCAAATGCTCTACATAGATAGCTTATTTTTTAAATTCAAACAATAGAAAAGGAAAAAGATGTTTTTGTTTTGATGTTTTGAGACAGGGTCTCACTATGTAGTGTAGGCTGGCCTCGAACTAAGACGGGTGAGGAGGACGGGGCCGGTTGAAAAGCCACCATGAGCCAGCCGCATTGACGTGGAGGCCTCAGGTTGTGGCTTACACGGGCACCTGTGGGAAAAGAGGGCGCCAGGAGAACGGCTCAGCGGGATGTGAGCTAGCTGTGGGGAGAGAGCAGACGGCAACGCTGGAGGACACTGGGCCTCGGTCAGGATGGCAGCGTTGTCCTGAGAAGGGTGAGAAAGCTCCAAGAGCACAGAATTGGGTCAGACCAGCTTGGTGCTGATGTGCCGCTCGGGCGTCTCTGAGGACGACATGCTGGAGGGGCTCCAAGAGGAAACCCAGAGCTATAATCAAAAGACTGTTATTATTATCCATCCCAGATCTATCGACACTGGAGACCAGGAACAGAGCGACACGGTGAAACAGCCACGTGGCCCCTCTTACCGTGCTTCTGAGATGTGCCCGATTAGAATCGTAGAAGCTGCTGGAGACACCGGCTCTCAGGACTGCAGCTGGAGATCCAGTTTCCACAGGTCTGGGGTGGCACTGGGATCTCCGCTTTATACATGCTTCCTCATGATCCTTATCATGAGGCAGGGTGCAGAGCATGCTGGGAAGTACCATTTCCTTCCCTTGCAAAGTAAGTCCATGTGCTTAGGTTCTTTTCATGTCCCCAACCAGCCAAAGCAACTCCAAGCTCTCAGTTCACACAACGCCTTTCCTGTGTAGAAGTAGACGTACTTCCACTATCATAGCTCCAATATTCTCACCACATAAATGCCTGTTTCTTAAAGTGTGCTCCTTGTGGGGGCTTTCCAGAGTTAACAGGAGCAAGGCGTGAGCAGGCTGCCTGTGACCGCCCAAGTCAACACGGAGCAGCTCAGAGCACGGCAAGAGAGGGGATATCAGTATAGTCCTACATTTCAGAAGAGTTCTGCAGAGGAAAGTGGCATCTCTTAGCCTAGTAGCATTGAACTCGAGACTCTGTCACCTGCCCCAAACCCCAGACATCCCTGCAGAGGAAAGCACCAAGCTCTCACCTAGACCTCGTTGTTGCGGAATTCGTAGGTTTTCTCCAGAGTGAGGACAGTCAGTGCAGTGTGTCTACCCAGGGACCTGTCTGCCTGGCCACACACGGAGAGGTTGCATAGTGATTATGAAACAAAGTCCGAGCACCAGGCTCTGGGTGCTCAAATTCGGAGGCTCTTTTACTCATCAGCTGCGGAATTTATTTCTTCTCTCCCTTCTTTTTTTTTTTTTTTTTAATGTTTGGGTTTTTTGAGACAGGGTCTTGGTATGTAATTCAGGGTGGCCTTCAACTCAACGAATTTAAACTCACAGCAATCTTCCCACCTCAGCCACCGGAGTGCTGGGATTACAGGTGTGTGCCACCATGCCCAGCTCTGATCTCTCTCAGTTACTCCACTTTTTTCCTTTTGGGAAAAAGGAAAAATGGGTGTAGTAAGACTGGATGACTTAAACAACAAACATTCATTTTCTCACAGTTCTGGAGTGCGGAGGTCAAAGACCAGCATGCAGGCCTGCTCGCCCTTCGCCCACAGGCGCTGGCTCCTTCCCAAGCACGCACAAGGCTGTCGTTCTGTGTGCGCCCGAACCCGGATCCCTCCTCCTCAGGAGCCCACTCAGGCTGGATTAGGATCCAGCCCGCCCTCCTCGGCTCGCCTCATTAGACCTTCTCCAAACCCCAGACAGTCCCTGACTTATCACCATTCAATTTAGAAGTTTTCAGTTCTCTGATGCCTCAAAAGTGATACACCTTCAGGAGAAATCATACTTCAAATTTTGACCCTTCCTCAGCCTAGCAATCTGCAGTGCGATCTCTCTTACAACGCAGGCGACAGCAGCCAGCCCCAGAAGCAGTCAGCACGCGACCACGAGGGTGACCAATTGGCACACTGCAGTGTGTCAATCGACCAGGCCCAGATGTTCGGGAGGGTGCTGCACTGAGTACCTTCTTGACTTACAGTACTTTCAGCTCACCGTGGTCTTGCTGGGAGGTGGCCGCTTCACGAGTTAATGGGCCTTGCTACAGTCACTGTTATGGTTCATGTCTAGATGTCCCCCCAAAGCCTCACGTGGTAAGAAATAGCTGGATCTAGAGTGTATGATGCTGGGATTAAGGGCGTGTGATTACTAAATCAGTCCACTGATTGGTTTAGCACCGCCCTAATCCTAGCAGCCTGGATAAGATATAAAATACAGGAAAAAGCTAGTTAGCCCCTTGCTTACCCCCTTTCTTGCTCCCTTGCTTACCTTGCTGCCTTCTGCCTGTCTGCCTGCCACCCTGCCTCAGACCCAGCTGACTGTGGACTGAAATCTCTATAGACTGTGAGCCAAATAAACCTTTCTTCCCCTAACTTTGGGTGTCGGGTATTTTGTCTCAACAACGAGAGAAAAGTAACTAAGACAGTCACATCCTGAGTTTTGGGGGGTTAGGACTTCAACATGAATGGGGTCGGGGAGCACAAAATTAAGCCTGTAGTAAATAGTATTTATACAAAATAGTTTTGCCAGAGCAAAGACCTGCTGCACGTGCCCGGCGCACAGTAAGTGTTCAGTGAACACCCGCCAGTTTCTGCTCGTTCACACCAAGTAACTGGTCTACCTGAGGAACGACGGTCCCAGTGGAGAGATGCAGCGAGGACCAAGCTGTGCGGCTCCGCCTTGGGAAGTGCATGGTTGGGTGGGAGCAGCAAACAAGAGAACAAAATCAGAGACAGTGAGAAGCTCGAGGAGAGAGTTTTATGACAACGTCTGATCTCTTATCTTGTTGCTGACTTCTTGGTTTAAGGGACAAGAGCCGAGCTACTCTGTTCTGTGCAACTAGCGAGGAGGGCTCTACTACAGCACAGATCTGGTGGGCTCTGCTTTCAGGTGGCTCTCCCGGCATCTACTCACTCTCAGGTGTCCTTGGCCACGTCCC